>MDKF010145036.1:0-14249 GCA_026770625.1 Nicotiana glauca
GTGACACCCCGGTCGGGCTGTATTCATATTGATTAGTATCATAAATTCATATTCGAACTGCTATATAACAGATTAGCTACTTTAAGTAGTGTTCTGAGATGGTCTGGCTGGCCTTGTCTTCACGAGAGGCGCCATCACGACTGGGTTTGGGAATTGGGTCGTGACAACATGCCACCCGAATAAAAAATTCCACACTGTTCAAGGTGATAAAATATCATAACATCCATAAATGCTCGGTTGATGCAAGAAAATCATATCAGAAGCATGATGCATCAAATTTTATAAGCGAACAAATTATAGAACATGTTCGAGACAAAAAGATAGAGGTTACACCAGCCTTTGTAGAAAATGAAATGAAAAAGAAATTTGGAATTGACATTGGTTATCACAAGGCATGGCGTGCTATTCAAAAAGTTGTTGCTTGCATAAGGGGAACACCTGAAGAGAACTACCAGATTCTTCCTTCATACCTACACATGATGGTGGCCAAAAACCCAGGAACGTACACAAGCATAAAAAGAGATGCGTAGAATAGGTAAGGAAAACAATACTAACAATCAGCCTGAAGATTCAAATGTTACTATTTGAAAAACTTCAAACCTTATGATTTGTTTTTTTCTGTTTCAATGTACAGATTTGCTTACTTGTTCTTTGCTCCTGCGACATCACTAACTGGTTGGTCCTACTGTAGACATGTAATTGCAGTAGATGCAATGTTTTTGAAGTCAAATTATCGTGGTGTTCTATTTATTGCTGTATCAAAGGATGCAAACAATCAAATCTTTCCTCTATGTTTTGGTGTAGCAGATTCAGAAAATAATGAGGCATACATTTGGTTCTTTGGGGAAATGAGAAAAGCAATTCAAGTCCGCCGTGAACTGATTTTCTTGTTAGATAGAAACCAATCGATCGCAAATATTATTAGAAGAGTTTTTCCTGAAGCTCACGATGGTATCTGCCTATATCACTTTGAGAAAAATTTAAAGCAAAGACATGCAAAGGTCGCGGTAATAAATCTTTTTCAAAGTGCTGCAACTACAAACATGAAGATTTTAATCAGTTAATGTCCCAACTCAAAAGTATTGACAAGAAAACATACAATTACATAATGGAATAGCCTCCTGAGAGATGGGCTCGATCGTGGTTCCCACGGCGACATTATGATATGCTAACAAAAAATATGGTAGAATCAATGAATTCCGTTTTACTAAAAGGGAGAGAAATGCCTATTTTAAGAATGTTAGATTTCATCCATGAAAAGATGGGAGAGTGGTTTTATGAACGGAGAAAAAAGGCAAATGAAACTTTTCATAGAGTATCAATATGGACAAAAGAAGAGATGACTAAGAAGATGGATTTGGCTTGCAAAATGTTTGTGAGTATATTTGTTAACTTCAGCTTTTTAGATCTGTTGTAGTGATTTACTGCTTACATTTAAAAAAATTCGTACTTTTTTGTTTTGAAAGAAAAATATACTAATATAATTTGTTTTAATTTTTTATTCCTTGTTAGGTGTTCAACCTTGACTCAATGTTGTTTAGAATAAATAGTGAAGGAATCGAATTCATTGTGGACTTAAAGAAGAGAAGTTGTGACTGCCTGGAATTCCAACTTGATGAATTGCCCTGTCCATATGCAATTACTGCTATTAATAAGAGATATTTGCAGAAATCTGATTACTACTCAAATTGGTATTCAATGGAAACATGGTTGAAAATATATGAAGGATATGTGAATATAGTGGGAGATCAACAATCATGGTAAATACCAGAAAATGTACAATGTGAGATCACAAAACCTCCCGATGTAGAGATTTTACAAGGAAGAAGACAAAAGAAGAGGCATATACCTGCGACTGAATCATTAATAGCATTCAAGTATACCAAATGCAGTCGATGTAAACAAGTGGGGCATAACAGGACAACTTGCTTGTCTTCTCCAGCACCTCATCCATATTCCAAGAAACACACTGAAAAATACTCCAAGCTTCAATAATCCTTGGTCTGAATTTAGACTTTCTTTATTGTATGACATAATTCAAATGTGATTTTTTTCATAGGAATAAAAAAATAAGCTCTTGCACAATTTTATATACTGTTAAAATACAAATCACTCATTTTTGTTGCACAGGCTTACATGTTTGGTTGCATTTTAAAAACGTACGCAATGACTTCTGCGAGAAAAAACTTTAGGTTACAGTATGTTAAATACATATCCTTAATCAAAAATACACACACACACACACACCTACAAAAACTCACACATACACACATATGCATACAACACACAAAAAGAAAAGTATGTACAAACAAAAGTTGTAGCATCTCTAAGCAACTAAGAAGTATAAATCAAATACCAACAAATAACAAGTATAATGCAATAGAAAGCTAAGAACAAAGAGGGTCACAATTATATTGACATAAAAAGAGGTGAAAACAACATACATATTTCAAAACTTCAGCTCTCTCGGCCGAAGTTATACAAAATGAAGCTAAAAAAACTTTAGTTCTATAGGCTGAAGTTAACGAAAAACACACTGACAATCACCACCATTATCATCATCACCGTCATCATCGTCATAATCATCGTCGTCATCATCATCCTCCTCCTCCTCCTCATCATCATCACAATACTCCTCAATTTCTCTAAATAGCTCATCATCATCACTGTCGGAGATAACTATAAGGCAGTCGGGCAAAAGACCACTCAATCCAAGAAGATCAATCTTCAACTTGTCGAATTCATCACGTAGCTGACTTTGTTCGACGATTACTCTGTCCATAGAGGAAGAAGAATCTTCAGCTTGTTTTGCAGCTTGGAATAGTCAGTCAAGCTGGGAAACTTAAAACTATCAAACGGTTGCACAACCTTGTCGAACGAGGTTGAATAATCTCAACAACTCCATTCCAGGCTAAGCCTTTTATGGAATGATTCATTTGCACAGAGCTTTGGTCTGATTCTCTCCCAATTAGCCTTTATTTCATTCCACAAAAGAATAAGATTAGCCATCGGTTTGTTATTGTACCATTCACACCTCAAACTCTCCCACTTCATAATTTCATCTATATTAGGCTTACCACTTCCGCTTGCACGAGACATTTTTTCTTTAACAAACGCTGAAAGACTAAGGAATATGATAGAAGTCTATGAATAACTATGAAATTTTCAAGTGAAGATATTGTTAATATAGACAAAGAGTTCACCTAATTAATTTAATATCTATAAATGTAAAAGTAACTTTTCAGCCGTTTTTACTGTTTTACGTTCAGAGAAATTGAATGAGACAAGATTAATAGGTGATAAAAACAAGTATGTAGTAAATGCAAAAAGAAATGTAACTTCAGCCCTAGTAAAACCCACAGTTTTTATATAGTAAAAAAATAACTTCAGCCTGAAAAATAACTTTTTACTATATAGTGAAACAAATTTAAATGAAAGATGAAGTAATTGACAAAAGACAAAAAGTAGACAGTAAATGCAAAAAAGATAAGTATCAACTTAAAAAAATACCAAAATATGCTAAAGTTTTTGTCCTAACACTTTTTCAAAAAACTTCGGCCCAATGTGCTGAAGTTTTTTAGTATATTTCATGAACTTCAGCACCTGATAAGCTGAAGTTTTTCTATTGGATTCAATAGTTTTTGTCTTAAGCTTTTTCAAGAAACTTCGGCCCAATGTGCTGAAGTTTTTTAGTATATTTTCAAAAACTTTAGCACTTGGTCAGCTTAAGTTATTTGTTGATTCAATAGTATTTGTCCTAAAGCTTTTTCGAAAAACTTCGGCCTAATCTGCTGAAGTTCTTTAGTATATTTTCAAAAACTTCAGCACCTGGCAGCTGAAGTTTTTTTATTGGAATCAATAGTTTTTGTCCTAAAGATTTATCGAAAAACTTCGGCCCAATGTACCGAAGTTTTTAGTATATTTTCAAAAACTTTAGCACTTGGTCAACTTAAGTTATTTGTTGGATTCGTTTGTACTAAAGCTTTTTCGAAAAACTTCAGCCTAATGTGCTGAAATCTTTTAGTATATTTCCAAAAACTTCAGCACTTGGCAGCTGAAGTTTTTTGTTGGAATCAATAGTTTTTGTCCTAAAGCTTTTTCAAAAAACTTCGGCCCAATGTGCTGAAGTTTTTTAGTATATTTTCAAAAACTTCAGCACCTCATAAGCTTAAGTTTTTCTATTGAATTCAATAGTTTTTTCTTAAGCTTTTTCAAGAATCTTCGGCCCAATTTGCTGAAGTTTTTTCGTATATTTCCAAAAACTACAGTACTTGGCGAGCTGAAGTTTTTCTATTGTATTCAATAATTTTTGTCCTAAAGCTTTTTCGAAAAACTTTGGCCCAATATGCTTAAGTTTTTTAGTATATGTTAAGAACTTCAGAAACTCATAAGCTTAAGTTTTTCTATTGGATTCAATAGTTTTTTCTTAAGCTTTTTCAAGAAACTTCGGCCCAATTTGCTGAAGCTTTTTGGTATATTTCCAGAAACTACAGTACTTGGTGAGCTGAAGTTTTTCTATTGTATTCAATAGTTTTTCTCCTAAAGTTTTTTCAAGAAACTTCGGCCTAATGTGTTGAAGTTTTTAGTATATTTCAAAAACTTCAGCACCTGATAAGCTGAAGTTTTTCTATTGGATTCAATAGTTTCTGTCTTAAGCTTTTTCAAGAAACTTCGGCCCAATGAGCTGAAGTTTTTTAGTACATTTCCAAAAACTTCAGCACTTAATCAACTGAAGTTTTTTCTTGGACTCAATAGTTTTTGTCCTAAAGCTTTTTTCGAAAAACTTCGGCCCAATGTGATGAAGTTTTGTAGTATATTTCCAAAAACTTCAGCACCTGATAAGCAGAAGTTTTTTGTTGGATTTAATAATTTTTGTCTTAAACCTTTTTCAAGAAACTTCGGCCGAATGTCCTGAAGTTTTTTACCATATTTCAAAAAACTTCACCACTTGATAAGTTGAAGTTTTTGTGTTGGTTTCAATAGTTTTCTTATGACTTTTAAACAAAACTTTAGCTCAAAAAGCAGAAGTCATGCTTAAGTTTTTTCAAACAAAAAATGTACTTAAAATTCATGATAAAAGACATAAACATATTTGTATGACACAAAAGTGAACTAAAAAGATAATTAATATATATTATTTAATCCAAATTATGTACAACCAACCAATCCTCTAATCAAAAAATTCACACAGAGACTCTTTAAAATCTCCATAATCATGTCCTTCTCGTTCTTCTGGAGTTTCATAGCCGCTATCTTTTTTCCAATTTCCATGGGCCCAAAGATTGGCAGCCAATTCTGTCCTGAATTCCAATGTTTGACTTTGATTAAAATTTAAGACATCTTCTCTCATCAATCGCATATCCATAAACTTAAGAGCAAATATACCATAATCAACACTGCAAAAAACACATCAAAAAGAAATTAAAGAATATTTAAGACAAGGACAAAAAATAATAAACATAAGATGCATCGTAAAACATATGTGAAAAACATACCTGTTAATCTGTTTCAGTGTGTGCATCCGCTTAATTTTAAATTCTTCCACCGGATTTTCCCCATAATATTTATTAAGTTCCCCAAAATTCAAGCATTTGAGATAATGTGGAATCAACATGGCATAAATTTTGACATGTTCAATCGCACGCTTTTATGTTACACTGCCCATGGAATCATACACATATATAATTTTATCTTCAAAGTCGAGATATCCAAAAAAGTAGTGCGTAGATATCTGGCCCTCCCTTGGCTTAAGTCGAAATGGAAAGAATACTTTTTTGGCAGATGCCCATGAGATAACACAGGAAAGGTCAAGGCCTTTTACATAGTTGGCCACCTTTTCATTTGTTGATTCTTCCTCATACCAACAAAAGTCCGTAAGTGGCTTAATAACTGCTTCTTCTTCTTCTTTTTTCAACTGTTCTTTGGATATCATCTTTTTCTTTGATTTGCTCTTAAGAATCTGCATTCTCTTTTGCTTCTTTTTCTCAATTATCTTCAACTTTTCTTCCAAAGGATGAACACTATCCAGGATAGTCATATATTGATCGAAAAGTAAATCTGTTACTGCACATTTTGCTTTTGTATAACGTGGAAGGTGATAGCAATATTTTTTGCGCAAGTAATATATGCCCATGTCAATATGCTGAAAATAGATAACGACAAATGATAACATGTGAAATTACCATTATGAAGTCTACAAAAAACACACTACACAACTACAAAACAACATGAAAATAACTTAAGCATATTCAGTTTTAGCAAATAAGCTAAAAAACTTCAGCAGATTACTATGAATAAAGCTATACTACAAAAAATAAACTGAACTTTTGGGAAATAAAGTTGAAAGCCAATTTAAAAAACAAAGTTAATAACTTACTTCATCCGCAAGATTAGAGTCAGGATCCATAAGCTCGGTAAAGAATGATTTTTGAATATCAAGTCCTGCTAATCTCAATGGATTGGAATCATATTCACTGGCATCCATCTCCAACAACTTTTTAAATCGTTGCATCAATCCGCTGTCGTGAGAAACATAATGGAAGGGACACCTTCTTCTATTCTTTCCTACTATCCAATATTGCCCCCTTGGCTTTTTCCTATAAACTACATAAGGAGATCTCAACCAAATACTCTCCATACACATCCTTTTTCCTTTTTTTTAATCTTCTTTTCCTTTTGATTGCTCTTCCTGCTGTTCCGTCACAACTAAATGGTGCTGTACAACAGCAGGGTGGGGAATTACAACCATCGTGGCGGATGCTTGACCAATTCTCTACTGTTCACGACGTTCTTTTGTCTCTTCACGAACACCAACAACAGCAGAATTACCTTCTGAATCAGCCTCTTGTGTACTACAAAGTGAAAATGAACATATATTGAAGTTGGGGATATCACTGGTATTACACATAAGAGAACTAGAAATCTTCCTTCTCTTAGGTTTTGAAAACAGTTCTGATGCATCAGATGAGATTTGCAAAAGCAAGGAAAATATAAACATAAATAAAACTGATAGAGAATACACATTAGACAAAAAAAAAGACAGTAATCGAATTGCAGAAAATAATTACCTAGTCTAAGTGTTGCGACACAAATGGTGTTTTCATTCCAATAGATCTTGTATCTTCATGCAAAAAAAATAATAAATAATACTCAATAAATTTTATAAAATAATACCAACACACTTTACACCTGTCTGTGACTCAACAGGTGTGAATATATGTATTTTTTCTTTTTCATATTGCTTCAGAATCTCACCAAATTCTTTTCGACCTGCCTCCAATAATTTTGAAAAATCATTCAAAAATATAAAAAAGAAAATAAAATATGTAAAATTTCAAAATGTAGAAAATATACTTCGATCAAATATAATAAATTCATGGTCTATAGAATACCTTCACGTTTGTCTTCCGCTGTGCTTTCCCCAGGCTGCATGCCTTTCTCAATATCAGCATTTCTAGCACCATTCAACTCTGAACCAACGTCGATGACCATCGCAGTATTCTCTGGAAGGATTTTCTCAACTTTACCTTCGTTCAATTGAGCATCATCACAGAGTTTTTGAGTTGTGGCAATTGAACCACAACTAGTTTCAACTTCCACTGCATATTCATAAAAGAGGGGGAATACATCAAGTAATTTTTCTATATATAAAACACAAAAAAAATTTATACATGTAGTGAAAATTTAACTACAGGATATTATAAAAAAATAATTAAAACTTCAACTCTAACAAGGCTAAAGTTAGCCAATCACAAACAAAAACTTCAACACTTATCTAACAAAAAACTTCAGCTCTAGAGCTGAAGTTCGACAGTTATAAGAAAAACTTCAGCTCTAGAGCTGAAGTTCGACAGTTATAAAAAATAACTTCAGCTCTAGAGCTGTAGTTCGACAGTTATAAAAAAAACTTCAGCTCTCGACGGTTATAAAAAAAACTTCAGCTCTATAGCTGAAAGTTCACCATTTACAAAACCAAAAAATTCACAAAAAATATGTTTTGTAATTTGTACCTGTAGTAACAATTTCCTGTGTACCAACACCTATAAGTTCATGGCAAATTGCTATTACTCCTACATACCGATCGTTTTTCAGATTTGAAGTACCAACAGGTGCTTGATCACTTTCCGAAGCACAACTCGGTGCATGTTTTTCAGTGCCAACAACTTGATCATCTACACTTTTCTCTCCACCTTGTGGTTGAACAAGTTCAACTCCTCCGACAACCGCTTCATTATATGTAGCATTATCATCTACGACATTAGGCAATGCATCATGAGCAGTATGTTCTTCAGTCTCGACAACTTGATTATGAGCACCTTCCTCACTACCAATATTCTCAGTTGATAAATATGCTTCATCATTTACATATCTGCTCAATCTATCAGGACTGGAACGTTGCTCTTCAACTTGTTCTTGAATATTTTGATCACCTTCAAAAGCCAATGGATCTTCGCAACAGTCATTCAGCCTGTCATATTCTCGATCCATTCCATTTGATTTGTTGACAATCGAAAACAACTGTTCAAACTTCTCATCGAAATATTCCTAGAAAAAAATTACTAAAAATGATTAATCTAAAATAAAATGAGCACAAATAAAAAGACTTCTCTATAAATTAGCTTACTTTCACTTTTAGAAAAACCGCATCCACAATAGCAGTTCACTCCTCCTTTTTAAACTTATCAAAAACTTCGTTCACGATTGTGCTTCTTTCTTTTTCATTTTGCCTTTGAACTTCCATTGTTAACCTCTACAATAGATAACACAACAAAAATTCAAATATAGAAGAAAACTTCAGCTCAAAAAACATGTTGTACTTTTACAAAAACAAACCTAAAAAATTTCAGATAAAAACTTACAGAGCATATTTTATCTAGTAATTCATCTTCATCAAAGTCAGATGTAAACAGAGTAGAACGACTCTTGGTACGAGATGCTTCGCCAATAAAAAGAGTTTGATTCAGTTTTTTTGGTTGATTCCGACTACGTGGTGATTCACCAATGTCATGAGTTTGATTCACTTTTTTTGATCAACTCTTTATAGGTGGTGATTTACCAATAACAAGATTTCAATTTTATTCGTTTGATCGACTCTGAGTAACTGGTGATTTACCAGTTGAAGGAACTGCATTATCTATATTTGAACAAATCCGGCTGCACGGTAATTTCTCAATTAAAGGCATTGAATTCAATTCCTCTTATGTAGGAATTATATCTAATACCCTAAAGTCACAATATCTCTGTTAAATACAAAAAAGTATATTATGAGAAGAAAAAAACTAAAACATCAACATATTAATACAAAGACAAAAATAAAAAAAATAAAAAGTAACTTACTTCATGAGTTTTGAACACATAATAAAGTTCAGGAAATTTAGGCTCTCCCACGCATACATAACGTAACATCCTGGGGACCTGAGGCATATCAAGGTACTCATCCTCTGCTACATACCTCTTCCGAACATCTGGGAAGCGCTCATAGAACCAAACATATAACGGATATGGAAATCCAGTAAGTTTATACTCAGTTGCATGATATTTGTTCTGGTTGTCCAATGTATGTTTCAATGAATAAATGAGCTTCTCATAAGCCACATTACCCTAGAGATATTCAACACTAGCCTTCTCGTCCTCAACGATAGATGCATACTCCTCATTCATACATGATTCGTTATTTTTCCCAAACAGAATAGACTCTACAATAAAAATTTCCACAAGCGTAACTGCATCTTCATCATTCTCGCATACGTGTGGATAATTCACAACATTCTTTGGAATTGCATTGCAAATCATAAAACCTCGAATATCCTTCAGATACACACCCTTGGACTTACCAAAATACCGGTTTAGAACAGTGCACTTTCGATTAAATTGTTTTTCAATATTATGTGCTGTTATCGGCAAACTACACATAATGTGAAAGTCTTCAAGGGTGAAGGAAACATCATGCCCAAATATCTTGAAACAAATAAAGTCTCGATCATTCGTGAATATTCGAGAAAGACACAGATAATGAAGCAACTTCATGCTGCATTTGATATTCTCTATAGCAATAATCTGTTTAAATGGACCATTACTAAGCTTAGCCTGTTGTGCAGGAGTCAAGAAAGATGCAATTAAACTCTTCAAATCGTGGTTCCCCTTCCAGTAACCTTTAGCGTTAAACCATTATATAAACTCAAAATATCTTTGTCCTGGTTTTGTAGGTAGAGGCTGAGGGACATAAGGACCTGGGACTACTATAGGTAGTCTAGGTTTTTTAGGTGCTTTGCCTTCTTTAGCTATTTTAGGATCTTTAAATGCTTTAGGAGCCATCTGGAAAAAAAAAAAAGTAAAAGATACAAGTAATAATATCAGGACATTATCAAAAAGATCATTTAAAACTTTAACACCTAAGAAAGCTTAAGTTCGACATGTATAAAACAAAAACTTCAGCTGAAGGTTTTAATTTATTACTTAAAACTTCAGAAGGAGCCTGGATAAATTAAAAAAATGATACTGCACTAAAAAAACTTCGGCCAAGCAGCTGAAGTTTTTTTGTTATTACTCAAAAACTTCAGCAGAAGGCTGAAGTTTTCCACATATACTGGCTAAATTAAAAAAATCATATTGCACTAAAAAAACTTCGGCCTAACAGCTGAAGTTTTTTTTGTTATTACTCAAAAACTTCAGCAGGAGGCTGAATACACTAGCTAAATTAAAAAAATGATATTGCACTAAAAAAAACTTCAGCCAAGCAGTTGAAGTTTTTTTGTTATTACTCAAAAAACTTCAGCAGGAGGCTGAAGTTTTTCACATACACTGGCTAAATTAAAAAAATCATATTGCAGTAAAAAAAACTTCGGCCTAACAGCTGAAGTTTTTATTTATTACTTAAAAACTTTAGAAGGAGCCTGAAGTTTTTCTCCTACGCTAGTTAAATTAAAAAATGATATTGCACTAAAAAAAAACTCCGGCCAAGCAGCTGAGATTTTTTTGTTATTACTCAAAAACTTCAGCAGGAGGCTGAAGTTTTCCACATACACTGGCTAAATTAAAAAATTATATTGCACTAAAAACTTCGGCAAGCACAAAACATTCAGCCAAAAAGCAAAACATAAATTCAAATCCAAAAATAATGCCAAAACATGAAAAAAACTTCTGCTCCTGTCCTAAAGTATCATTATCATCTATTTAACTCTGAAAATTTTTAAAAATTTGAACGTCAAATCACAGAAGAATTTATAGAAATTACATTAACAACATGAACAACCTATCAAACTAAACCCTATCATAAATACATGAATATCAAAACCCAAAACCAGAAATTAAATCATAGAACAAAACCCAGAAAGTTAATGCAATGTACCTGTGATTAAATTGTAATATGGGAACAACGATGACTAGCAGTTGAAAATTCGAAAGAACGACGAAAATCGTTTGATTTCTAAGAAAAGCAAATCAAAAAATGCGAATAACGAGAGAGAGAAACAGTAGAGCACTAGTGTATACTTAGAGAGAAAGTAGTATTTTAATAAAAAATGGTAAAATAGTCTTTTCAAATGGCTTTTAACAAAAAAGTGGATATGGGTGCAAACAGAAAGACAAAGCGGGTACAGATTAAAGGGGGCGCCCAAATAGGGCGCGCCGTGCAATTTTTACGTTCAAATCACCCTTCAAATAGTATCTGGCCCAATGAATCTGGGCCTCCTTGGGCTTGTCCCGTGTTCAGCATCGGTGGTTAACTCGATGGGTTATGATATTCTTCGTATAGTAGAATGAGTCCAAGTTGTTCTTCATCCAAATCTACGATCCAAGATTGCTATGCTAAACTTACACGACAAAATGAATATTGAAGCTTAATTTCATTGTCATTAACATTTGATTACTGGAGCATTGATGCCGCAATTTGTTGTTTGGCCAAGACAAGAGCGACTGCCTAAGTTTATAAGATTTTGTTAGTGTTTGACTCAAAAGATATCAGAACCTTTTTGAACAAATCAATCAAAGAAAATGAAGGGGTAAATCTTAGTCAGACATAATAAATTCTAGATCAAAGAGCCAATAGTATTGACAGTATATAGTATGAAAGAGATATCATCAATCTTATGAAATTCAACATTGTGGCTCCCATCAATCGATGAGGGCGATAGCTTTACATGTTCTTCTGCAGATTACTTCTTCCCTATGAAGATTACAAGAAGAGAGCTTAGGAGAGAGAAAAGGAAGGAGGCCCCCCAATGTAACGACCCGACCCGTCGTCTCAGGTATCTCCGCCCCATTTTCCCCGTTTTATGCTTCTATATGTTTCATTATATGGGTTTGGTGAATTTGAAGTAATTCGGATAGAGTTTGTTTGGAAATGAGACAATTAGTCTCCTTAAGAGAAGGTTAGTTTAGAAAAGTCAACCGAATGTTGACTTATGAGTTAGAGGGCTCATAATGGATTTCCGATGATTCGACTAGTTTCAGGTGATGATTTGTGACTTAGGAGAGCGATCGTAATCGAATTTGGAGGTCCGGTATAGAAATAGGCTTGAATGGGCGAAGTTGGAATTTTGGCGAAATCCGGTTGGTAGGTGATATTTTGATCCGGGAGTCGAAATGGAATTCCGAGAGTTGCAGTAGCTTCGTTAGGTGATTTTGGATATGTCCGCAAATTTTCAGGTCATTTGGACATCGTTTGGTTGGGTTTTTGATCGAATGAGAATTTTGAAAGTTATAGTTAAATTTAAACTTGAATTTGTTTAAAACCGGACGATTTTGATGTTATCGATAGTGATTTTATTATTCGAGCAAGTTTGGATGAGGTAATAGATCATATCTGTGTTTTTGGTTGAGGTCCCGGGGGCCTTGGGGTGATTTCGGATGGCTAACAGGCAAGTTTGGGCTGCAAAAATGCAGCAAAAATTGCAGAGCAGATTTGCTCTATGCGATCGCGAGCATGGGGCTGCGATCGCGTAGAAGGAATTAGAGGAGCCCAGAATTTGCTCTATGCGATCGCATGAAGTGGGTTGCGATCGCATAGGCTTAGGCGATTGGTCAGTGCGATCGCGTGCGAGAGATTTACGATCTCGTAGAAGCGCGAGCCAGAGCTCTGCGATCGCATGGCCTGTCCCGCGATCGCGTAAGAGAAATTCGGGGGCCTGGAATTTTGTCCTATGCGATCGTAGGAGTAGGGATGCGATCGCAAAGAGTAAGCTACAATTATCCGGACAGAATGTTAAAAACATTTTGGTCCGCGACCCAGCTCATTTCTTCACCATTTTTGAGCGTTTTGGAGAGCTTTTGGACGGGAAGTAAGGAGATTTCGACTGGGGATCGTTGGAGGTAAGTTTTATGAGTTAATTACATGTTTTTATACAAGAATCATCCATGGAATTCATGAATTTACGGCAAAAAAATCAAGAAATTAGGGCTTTGAGCAAAAATATTAAAATTTGGATTTGAGGGGCCATTTGTGGTCCGAATTGGGAGTTCTTGATATGTACGGACTCGTGGCGAGACAAGGAGTCCGGGAATGTGAATTTCAGAATTTTTCGAGACGTGGGCCCCGGGCTCGGGTTTTTCCAATTTTGTGTTTTTGAGTATTTTCCGAGTTCTTTCGATTGGGTTATGTCCCATTTGCATATTATAATGTATTCGCTCTGGTTTTGGCAAGTTTCGATGAGCGTGGAGGACGATTTGAGGGGCAAAGGCATCGCGGGCTTGAGATTTCGCCGGTTCGAGGTGAGTAATACTTGTGAATGATATTCTGAGGGTTTAAAACCCCAGATTTGCACATCTTAGTGCTGTGTTGAGGTGACTTGCACGCTGGACCTGAGCGTGGGGTGGAGCACCGTTGGGGATCGTGACTTGGTCCGTCTCGGTTGTTGGTATTTACCGCGTATTTGCAAATAATTTGTTGTTATCATTATGATTTGGGCTCATTGCCATACTTGGGGCTTATTGCCGATTGTTTGAACTCTTTATGAACCGTCATCACTATTTTCCCTCACTATTTGAAATATTATTTGAACTCAGTCCGTGTTATTTACACTGTTTTATGCACTCAGCTATATTTTACTCAACCCCGGGGTTTTAACTGATATTTGAACTATCATTTGAGCTGAGTATCACTGTTTTACTGATGCCCGAGGGGCTTTTTGACTATTTTTGGAGTGATTGGGGCCGAGGGCCATATGTGAGGGCATGATGAGTGATGTGAGGAGCCTTTCAGGCCTCGAGTGTTATGTGAGGAGGCTTTCAGGCCTCGAGTGTATTGAGAGCAG
>MU729780.1:2731-13301 GCA_026770625.1 Nicotiana glauca
ATATATATATATATATATATATATATATATATATATATATATATATATATATATATATATATATATATACATATATACGCGTATATAACGCTGTTTGAATACATACATATATATGCGTATATAACTCCATTTGAATACATAACCGTATATGCGTATATAACGCCGTTTGAATCATATTTCAGCCACCGTGGGCAACATCATCATCATACACCAGCTGATCAGGTGGTGGTGCGTATATAACACCGTAACCTTTTCCCATATCCCATATACATATATATACATACATATATACGTGTATATAACGCCGTCTGGGTCATGGGTCAATGTACATGTATAAATGCATGAAATGCATATGAAATATAATAACAAAATCTCTCGATACGTCATAAGACCATTATACCTTTGATTAATATCATAACATCATTTTAAGTATCTTCTGAGACCCATAAACAGACAATGGAATAATAATACATATGAAAATTCAAGAACATAGGCACTTCTAATACTTCTATGAATAGAGTCATATATGGAATTTGTGCATTTGCAAGTTTCGCTCGTATTGTATGGATCATGACAAAAGAAAGAAGGGATAGACTTAATATACCTTGAGTAGGAACAACTCCGTATAATTATCCCGTTGGAAACCTTTGTGGATTGAATTTAGAACCCAAAAATTGGATTTAACCTTCTGCGCCTTGAACTTGAGGAACGAAATTGGTGGATTCTGTTTCTACGTTCTTGGTTTGAAATCTCACTTGAAACCTTGGCAAAATTTGGACGAAAATTGCTCCAATCGAAGCTTTTGCTTGAAATTAAAAAGCTTCTGCTTTCACAGTTCTTGGCTTTTAAAGCCAGAGGCAGATTGGTTGGCCTTTTACAAGGAATTCAAAGAAGCAATTTCATTATAACTTTGAAATGTTTTTGCTTAATGAAGCATCTGAACTTGGAATGAATTAACCAAACATTTGTTTTAGTTGTTTGGTCAGAAACGTTTCTTGTCTTTGTCCAAGAATGAAATGGATTAGACTTGGAAATTAAGTCTTTTCCTACATAATTCCAAGTGTCCTTAGGTAGCCACCTAAGCAAATAAGACCCTTAGTCATTTGTTGAATTGTGGCTTCTTGCCACGTGTAATTCCTATCTACTTATTGGTTAACTGGGCAATGTCCTGTTACCCGGTAATTAATCAACGAAAAAGGGTCAAATATATTCCTTTACTATCCGAAATTATTTAAAATTATCCTCCATTTGACTATTCGGCTATTCTTAGCCCCTCCGTTTGACTATTTTTAACTGAGGGACACGTGGCATGCAGAGAACAACAACCCACCCCCAATTATTATACCCGGTTGCCCATCCTTATTTTGACCCGTTCGTCTCCACTAACGCTTTCTCTCACCAGAAAACCCCTAAACTTACTCCTTCACCATCAATTCTTTTCGTCAAACACTAAAACCATCACCATCTTCTTCAATAACTCCACCATCAGACCCTCCTTCAAAAAAAATTATTTCTTCATTGAACATCATATATAAATCAATAACTAAAATGATAGTGAATTACAAAAGAAATGCAATTAAATGTTCCTAGATATTCACAGGTGCCTTTCAGCTTACTTTGGCCCCGAAAATGGTGAAATTGCTGCCGAAGGTGGTGTGAGATAATGGTACGGTGGTGATTGAAGAAATACAATGTTGTATTAGAAAAATCATGTCAAAATGTCTCTAATAATTTCCAGACATATGTTAGAATCTGAAAATCAATATACTAACAGTTTATTAATAAACTGAAGAAAAATATTCAGCAATAAATAATGAAAAAGAAGATGTAATCTCCAAAAGAATTTAGCAAATTATTAATGAAGTTGCGGTAAAACTCTCTTGGAATTTCAAGTTCCATGGAGGACTAAGCAACTGCATCTAATACATCAATTTGATTAGGCTATTTCTAATGCTTTCTTCTGCATTCGATTTTCCCGACAAAAAAGAAGATATAAACTCTCCAGAACCACCTTGGTTGTTACTGAATTATTCACCCATTAACTAATCATGATAGTCTAGAAGCTTAAGTGAGGAAAGATTTGATGAAAGAGAATGAGGTATTTGGCTGGAGAAGAAAACTTGAAGAAAGAGAAGGAGCTCTTTGGCTGGAGAAGACGCTCGTCTAAGGCGGGGGAATGGGTTAAAACTGGGGCAGGGTTGTAAGCGAACCAGGTATAATAATTGGGGGTGGATTTTTGTTCTCTGCATGCCACGTGTCCCTCTGCTAAAAATAGGGGTATAATTGCTCAATACTATAACGGTGGGGCTAAGAATGGCCGAATAGTCAAACGGAGGATAATTTTAAATAATTTCAGATACTAGAGGGATATATTTGACCCTTTTCAGATTAATCAATTACCCGTATAATTTGAAAATTGTCTCAATTTGGCTAACTACTACTCTCTTTTAACATACCTTTTACACCTTACTATCATGGCAATGTAGTACCTTGTATGGCACTAGTCCATAAATACCGGGTATTTTAGCTCGGGCCATATTTTATCCCAAAATGCTAAACTTTGACAAAATTCATTTTCTTTGATTTTACTTACCCTCTTACTTTCACGAATTTACTTATCACTTATGATCCTTATAATCCCCAAATAATTTTTTCCATGGACTGATGTCAATTTCCTTACGACAAATTCAACGTACAATACTACATGGTGCAACATTATTGTAATGTAGTATTGCGGGACATGACATTTCACCTTCCGGTTCTCCTTAATTTATTTATGGTATTTTTTTTCATGTACGAAAATATGGGGTGTAACATCATTCCCCCCTTTGGGACATTCGTCCTTGAATGTTGACTGATGCGCGTATTGTTCTCATATCCCTTAGCTCTTTATGAATACTTTAGTAGTCCTTTTGCCATCTAGGCAACTGTTCTGTGAATAAGTCCAAAGGTCAGGGCATTTCCCCCTTTTAAGCCTCTTTCTCACACCACGACTTGTAGTTGGAATCCTTATAATCTCGTAATTGTTGCTACCTTCTATCATGCAACTTTTACAATTCTAACTTTGTATGTGCGCCTATGCAACTCTTCTCTTCTCTTTCCTCTAGCTTTTAGCCAATCTCTAGGCTTCATTTTATGAACATATACAACATTATGTCAAACTGTCCCTCTGGGCATCATTAGCTTTACTATATCTAAGTAGGCCATATTATACTATAATTCTTACTTCGATTTATCGTTACTGAAGTTTGCTACCAAACTCCAGGTTACTCTTGCTGTTTATCTTATATGCATAAAGCTAAAGCTAAATCATTTAACACTTCTTCATTACTATTCATCTTAGTACTGATGGCCCAATCTCATCTCGTACTTTGCAACTTTTACCCATCCATTATTGATTCACCTTAATGTTGTTCTACAATCTACCATTTGAAGACTTGAAACTTCTTACGTAATACGTTGCCGCTAGGGCCCATGTCTCATCGGAAAGTACCACCCCCGCCACCACCTGGCTTCTTAGATGCTACCTTTATCCAAGCTTTGGCATTTCCCAACCACCCCAGTATCTCCATCACTCTTCCTCCAATTACCTCTCCCCAAAATTGCCCTCCTATTATATCCCCTACCCCCAACAATGAATACCCACACAAAGCTTGTGATGCCTAATATTACCCCTTAGAGGTTACCCACAAGGTTCTTGATTCATACAAGAAGAGCCCTCGGGATGAGCTTCATGCTGAAAATGAAAAGGTTATAGGAAAAGTAGGGCGAGATGAGATATCCATGAAGCTAAAAGGCGTAGAACAATCCTTAAAGAACATGCAAGGGATAGGAGACCAGGTTAACACGTCTTGCAAAGAATTGTGTATGTTCCTCGATGTTCGTCTGCCTACGGGGTTTAAAGTGCCAAAGTTTAACTTATATGATGGGGGTGGAGATCCGGTAGCCCATCTGAGGGGTTATTGCCGTGAAATGAGAAGTGTTGGCGAGAAAGATGATTTGTTAATGGCATATTTCAGTAAGAGCCTGACTGAGGCGGCTTTGGAATGGCATAATCGTCAAGATGTCGGGAAGTGGCATACATTGGGCGATATGGCTCAAGATTTTGTGGCGCTTTTAGTACAATATAGACATTGTCCCAGGCCGCTCCTCCCTATATCAGATAGAAAAGAAACCCAAGGAAAGTTTTAAGGATTTTTGGCTTAGATGGAACGAACAAGTTGCTCAGAATAGTCCTCTCATTGATAGAAAAGATATCACTGAGCCACGCCGATGACAGGGTCCAGTGGTCATTCTTGCCAAACGTCTTCAGCCTCAACTCCAACCCCAAACCTGTCCCCGAGATCCACATAATCCACCTCAGCATTATCCTCCGAACAATGACCGGTCATATGTCCAACCACTAGGTCACTCCCTCCACCAACGACAGGGTCTGGTGGTCGTTCTTGCTAAATTCTTTCCGCCACAATACCGACCCCGTGAACATCCCCAAACTCCACATAAGCCACCCCAATATTATCCACCAAACAACATTTTGCCATCAACTACCAGGTCACTCCCTAGGGCGAGCACCAGCATCCCAAAATCCACGTGTGCCAACAATCCTAGAAAACTGAGGCATGGAGGGAAATAAAGGCAAAAAGATAATTTCACGCCCATCGGAGAATCCTACACAAGTTTGTTTGAAAAGTTAAAGCATTCTGGCCTAATTGAGCCGCTCCTCGGCTATACTCCAGACCCATATGCGAAAGGATTTGATCCTACTGTTCGATGCATGTACTACTCTAATGTCCAGGGGCATAGCATTGAAGACTGTCACTCTTTGAAAAGGGAAATAGAAAGAATGATTTAAGAAGGGGTAGTTGTGGTCAATGACAGTGGCAGGGAGCATGTGAATCCTCTTAGGAACTTGTTGATTAAAGTTGATAATGGTCTTGGCAATATTGATGCGAAACACAGTGGCTAAGATGCCGTGTTTGGTAATTGGGAAGACGCTCCATTTCTTGGTCAGCCGGAGTGGAGTTTTGGTGGTTTATTTTGGTTGTCATTTTTGTTGTCTGGGTTATTTCAGGGTTGTAATCCGGATATTGTCTTGTGATTCAAACCCTTCTATCCTTTCATTCTGCCTAGTTTGTTTAGTCGTAGTAGCTTGTTTAGCGTTGTCTAGGTTTGTTCCAGGATTGTAACCCCAGTCTAGTTTGCTTATCTTGTTGTTCGAACCGTTTCACCGTCTGTCTAATACAATTTCTTATTTTTTTGTTATTTTTAGTCATTTTCTTTTTCTTAACTCTCTTTTCTTTCCACAGTTCTTTTCCTGTTGGCTCTAATGACATGACATGCAAAATTCTCAGTCTGGTCTTAAAAAGTCAGTTTATTCATGAGGCAATGAAATAATTTTGAAAATGTAGGGACATTTGAGGGAAATAAGTGAAGGCATTTTGAAATCACTTCAAGCTCGAATTGTATGAAACTAGGGCAGATAGAACATAAAGAAAGGCTATTGAAATGGATCATGCCGCGTCGGGTTGAAGCTAAAAGCAAGTTTTCCAAATTGACATGGGTCATTCGTTGTAGGGAGAGTGACAGTATTGTCCACTGGTGCTTTGTAGTTGACAGATGTAGAAGGCGAATGTGTGGATATGGTTATCAAGTCTGGTACAGTCAAAAGATATTTTCCTTGGTTTGTTTAATTGTGTTGTTGTACTTGGCATATTTTGAAGATTGAAATGACGAAGGCATTTTGTTCTGCTTTCTAAACACTTTATCCTTTGTTACCCCCTTTGAGCCTTATTTATTTTCTTTCATACCCCTCTTTCGGAATCGGTAGCAAATATCAGGAACACAAGTGTGAAAGATAAGTAAAGGAAAAAGAGAAATTAAAAAGAATGAACAGAGAGAGGAAAAAGAATGAGAAAAGACAAAAAGAAGAAAAAGAGAAGAAAAAGAAAAAAAAACAACAAAACCACAAAAAGAGAAAAGGAAGAAAGAAAAAGAAAAGAAGAGAAGAGGAAGAAAGAAAAGAAAAGTCACAAGAACAAAGTAATTCCTATGACATGAACTACGTTCGACCGGATTCCTTTTAAGGATACGTAGGCAGCCTCACATTTCAGTCCCATCAAAATAAAAATTCAAAAGTCCCCAAGCAAAGAAACTGGGGCAGAAGTTGCAGTTGTTGTAAGAATTCTGATTCCGAAAGTTGTAATTTTAAATCCATCTGAATTGTTTTGAGCCTTTGATACCCTTTCTTTCTAACCATATCCAAAAGCCCAAGTTACGGTCCAAAGAAAGACCTTCTTATCAGTCTTCGAGAGATGCCAAGTCAAGCAAGTAGAGGTGATTCATGTTAGGGGCAACACTATGGTCCAAGAAGAAAAAATAATGAAAATGAGAGAGTCTTATTGGTGAAAATGAGAGAGTCTTATTGAGAATCAGATGGGAAATCACCGGACAGAGATTGTGAAAGATGACTAACGATGGAGCATCGAAGCCCAGTTTCACGGTTTGGGGGTATAACAGGAGTTGAACATCAGATTTGCTTAACAAAATAGGCCACAGGTTCATGTCATGGTCATTAGAGTTGGTATCCACATCTGATAGGTTTCTACTTTGTAGCTTTCTTGCTAGGAATCATCTTTTTCCATTGTCCTCTACTCTGTTCCTTTTGTCTTGTTTACTTTCTCTTCCTAAGTTTATTTGGTCAGAACAAGTGAGAAATGACTTCAAAATTTGCCACCAGCTTTCTAATTGCACAAAACAGGATCTGGTTAACACATCAAAACATCATAAGTCAGGAAAGAACAACAAGCACACTGAGTTGGTAACAATCAACATGCTTTGGGATCCTTGTGAAATACAAAGGCTTGGTATATATCAATTCATGAACAATGCAGTAGATGAAGGGTTAGGGTAAACAGATCAAAGCAATTTCCTATGATAAGATTGACAAAAGGGTGGTAAATAAGTGACAAGCAAGACCTTCCAAGCAGAAATCAAAGTTATCATGGCAAATAAGGGAACCGTAGACCTCAAGGACGGGACCAGTGGTTTAAGTCAAGAAAGAACAACATACGCAATGAGGGGGTGACAAGTGTCGTGCTTTGGGTTTCATGTGAGACACAAAGTTTGGTAGATGTCGGTTCAGGAGCAATACAATAGATAGAAGGTATTGGGTTTGGACGAAGAGAGGTATTTTCTTGGTTAAGGTTTACAAAGGAAGTGGTTAGTCAAGGAACAAGCAGGGTCTTCGAATGGAAATCAGTTATCATGTCAAGTGAAGGAGCAACAGACCTCAAGGCCAAGGCCAATGGTTTAAATCAAGAAAGAACAGCATACACACGGAGTAGGGGCAATGGACGTGATTCGGGACTCATGTGAGACACAAGGGTTCGGCAGATGCCAGTTCATGAGCAATGCAACAAATAGAGGATATTGGGTCTCAACGGAGAAAAGGTATTTCAGTGATACGGATGACAGAGAAAGTGGTTAATCATTAAACAGGCAAGGTCTTCGAGTGGAAATCAGTTATCATGGGAAGTGAAGGAGCAATCGCCCTCAAAGTTCAAGACCACAAACCAACCACCACATTTTAAACTAACAAGATTATTTTTCTTTGACTTGAAACAGGGGAAGAAAATTTTTCTTTGTTTTGTCTATTTTTGTTGAAATCAGGAGCCCACCTAGAGAACAAGGGAATACATTCAAATTTTAGCAATCAGGAGCCCACCTGGAGAACAAGGGAATACATTCAAGTTTCGGCAATCAGGCGCCCACCTGGAGAACAAGGGAGTATAATTCAAGTTTTCGCTTTCAAATTATTACTGATATTTGGTAACATGATTTAGTTTACAATCACATCTGTGCCCAGCCACTAAAGTGGGGCAGAAAAAAATCTTTGTTTTGTCTATTTTTGTTGAAATCAGGAGCCCACCTGAAAAATAAGAGAATACATTCAAGTTTCAGTAATCAGGAGTCCACCTGGAGAATAAGGGAATACATTCAAGTCTCATCAATCACGAGCCCACCTGGAGAACAAGGGAATACATTCATGTTTCGGCAATTAGGCGCCCACCTAGAGAACAAGGGAGTATAATTCAAGTTTTAGCTTTCAAATTCTTACTGATATTTGGTAATATGATTTAGTTTACAATCACATATGTGCCCAGCCACCAAACTAGGGCAGAAAAAATCTTTGTTTTGTCTATTTTTGTTGAAATCAGGAGCCCACCTGGAGAATAAGGGAATACATTTAAGTTTCAGCAATCAGGAGCCCACCTGGAGAATAAGGGAATACATTCAATGGAGAATAAGGGAATACATTCAACTCTCATCAATCAGGAGCCCACCTAGAGAAAAAGGGAATACATTCAAGTCCAGCAATCAGGCACCCACCTAGAGAACAATGAAGTGCAATTCAAGTTTTAGCTTTCAAGTTCTTATTGATATTTGGTAATATGATTCGGGTTAACACTCACATATGTGCCCAGCCACCAAACTGGGGCAGAAATATTTCTTTGTTTTGTCTATTTTTGTGGAAATTAGGAGCCCACCCGGAGAACAAGGGAATACATTCATGTTCAGCAATCAGGAGCCCACCTAGAGAACAAGGGAATACAATTCAAGTTTAGCAATCAGGAGCCCACCTAGAGAACAATGAAATACATTCAAGTTTGGCAATCAGGCGCCCACCTGGAGAGCAGGGGAGTATAGTTCAAGTTTCAGCTTTCAAGTTCTTATTAATATTTGGTAACATGATTTAGTTTACACTCACATATGTGCCCAGCCACCAAACTGGGGCAGGAAATTTTCTTTGTTTTGTCTATTTTGTTGAAATCAGAAGCCCACCTAGAGAATAAGGGAATACATTCAAGTTTCAGCAATCAGGAGCCCACCTGGAGAACAAGGGAATACATTCAAATTTCAGCAATTAGGAGCCCACATGGAGAACAAGGGAATACATTTCAAGTCCAGCAATCAGGAGCCCACCTGGAGAACAAGGGAATACATTTAAGTTTCAGCAATCAGGAGCCTACCTGGAGAATAAGGGAATACATTTCAAGTTCAGCAATCAGGAGCCCACCTGGAGAACAAGGAAATACATTCAAGTTTCAGTAATCAGGAGCCCACCTGGAGAACAAGGGAGTACAATTCAAGTTTTAGCTTTCAAATTCTTACTGATATTTGGTAACATGATTTAGTTTACAATCACATATGTGCCCAGCCACCAAACCGGGGAAGAAAAATTTCTTTGTTTTGTCTATTTTTGTTGAAATTAGGAGCCCACCTGGAGAACAAGGGAATATATTCAAGTTTCAGCAATGAGGAGCCCACTTGGAGAACAAGGAAATACATTTCAAGTTCAGCAATCAGGCGCCCACCTGGAGAGCAAGGGAATACAATTCAACTTCAGCAGTCACGCTTCCACCCAAATAAAAGGAAAATATCTCAAATTACAATTCAAGGCGGCAACAAAAGAGATTTCACCGGGAGAATACAAGTCAACAAGGCTACAAGAACCACAAGAGCAAGTTTGAAGATATAGATAGGATTTTTGTAAAGCATAGATCATAGTCTAGTCTAGCTTCTTTTTAGTTTCATATGGTGTAATAAGGGGGTTCAGTAGCAGCAGTAGCAGCAGTAGTAGTAAAATCACAGCTTCATGGTAGTCCCAACTACCAAATATTCCTGAACTACACTGACCTGATTCCTTTTTAGCCAAGGATATGTAAGCAACCTCAGAAGTAGGGTGCGGTCAAATCTTTCAAAAATGCTTCCCACGGAGTATTCAAACGAACAAGAAATCGCTTGTATCCGCTCACTTTATCTTTTCCCGAAAACTCTGCATGTTTTCGAGCAAAGAGGGGCAGCTGTGAGCACGTGATTTTTTTCCTATATGAATTACTCCCATAATTTCAAAACAAAATAATTTCTTTTCATCATTTGCAATTTTGTGGATTTTCGTGGAATTTTCTGTTAATTGTCTGCATTTGTTTGTGCATGTTTATTTTATTCTAATTAATGCAAAATACAAAAAACAAATGTGTTGTATGTGCATATACGAGTTAATTTTGCATTTTGAGAATTACTTAGTAATTAAATTGTTTTATAAAAAAGAAAATCACAAAAATAGTTTAATTTATATTTTTATTCTAAACTTCAATTTGGAGTAGTTTTCCTTTTAATTGGTTGGTTAATTAATTTTGATAATTATCATTTAGGCTTAATTAGTGTATTTTGGTTAATTAGGGTCTAGGAATTAATTTATATTTTTTTAAATATAATTTTGGAAAAAGAAAACAACAAAAAAGAATTTGTGAAAAGAAATGAAAGGAGAAGGGATTTAAAATGAGAATAAAATTGGGCCACTTCAAATCAGCTTCCCCAAGCCCAATCCCGCCCAAGTTTACCCGTTCCAACCCAGCCCAGTCGCCCCAAAACCCGGTCTAGTTCCTCCTACCCCCACACGATGTCGTTTCATCCAAAGTAATCAGGACCGTCGAGGTAAGGAGATCCAACGGCCCTGAATTGGGTTCTACTTAATATAAATCTGTCCTAACCTGTTACCCCCCCCCCC
>MU729780.1:13426-30215 GCA_026770625.1 Nicotiana glauca
CATCTCATCATCTCTCACAAACCCACCTCTATTAGAGATGAAACCCTAGCCCGTCGCCCCTAAATTCCCACCGCCATTGGTGGTGGCGGCTACTCTATTCACCACCAAAATAACACCCCTGAACCCCCGTCTCACCCTCATTTCAGAAATCCACTTCGTTTCCCTCGAATCTTAGTGAAGCTCCTCAAATCTGAATTTGAAGGGACAACCCTAAAAGTCCAAATTGTCGAGTCTGTGGAGGATTTTAGATTGTAGTGACCCTTATTCGTGTGTTTTCATATGAAAACACACGATTAAAGGTTATTCTGGTCCAAAATTTTGAAGCCCTTCAAGAATTGAAGAAAAATGAGCTCTTAGCTCGGGTTTTAGGTATTATTTTTGTTCATTTTGTCTATTTGTTTATATTTTTCTTCTATGCATCTGCTTCTTCCCCCTTTCTTTTGAACTCTCTTGCTTTCCCGATTTTAGAGTGTCATTTACATGCATGTTAGTTTGTAAGAAATTTTCTGTTATTTGATTAGTATAAACAGTCTATTATTATTGGTTGTTTGTTCATTAGTCATATTTCCAAAATTACTCGAATCATTTCTATTTTCTGCCTGGTTCATTTTGACTCATAAAATTTGGTCTGATTGTGTTTTGGTTTGAGGTTCAGTATTGGGCTAGTTGTCTAATGGGTCAGCCTAGGGTGACCCATAACTCACCTGAGACTCAAGGGTAAATTTCAGAGTCATTGAAAGATAATTTGGGGACTGTGGTTAGGGAATCTTTAGTGTAACAGAAATAGAAAGCTTCTAGGAAGCTTGGTGGGATTTTTTTTAAATTAAATTCAGACATTTGGAAGGCTAGCTTGACCAACAAGTTAGAAAATAAGGGACTAACTTGCAAAAAGGAAAACTGAGAAAGGACTAAATTGAAATAACTAAACCCCTAAGGCTGCCCCTAGTAGCTTGCCTATAAAGGCATTGCTACTTGCATCTCAAGTCAGATTTTTGAGTGCTAACAATATAGAGAAACTGAGAAACGACTGAAAAATATAGAAAAACTACTGTTCTATTATTTTTGCTTTGCATTTTTTGGAAGGTCTTGATATTTTGAAATAAGTTTCTGGTTCATCTGGGGTAGAATGCTTTGAATTTGTTTGTTGAAAACTTAGTTGAGGTCAGCTTCGATTATTGTTTGATCGAGAAGTGGATTTGGACTGTTTTCTCACTATTTTATGGCTGAAATGGACTATGTTTGTTGATTACTGCTGGGCTGTTGCTGTTTTGTTCACCCACTGAACCTCACTTGCTTCTTGTTTACTCTTATTCCTAGGTACATGCCCTGAAATCTACATAATTTGATCTTCAAAGTTGAGTTGAAATAGAAGAAAAATGAGTTGGAAGTTTGATATCCATGTCGTGTGTGCTGTTTATAAGCTAGATTTTCAGATCTTCTTCTCTATGTAAATCTTAGCTCGCCATTCTAAATGATAGTGTTGTTTAAGTTTCTATGCATTTAATGTATACAATGTACGGATCCTGTAAGTTAGATGTAATAGTAGCTTATTTAGTTTAAATGGAGTCTTCGGTTACTGAAATCTTACGGGTGTTGCTACTGCTGTAGATGCAGTCTTGGTAATTTACTAGAAATGCATTTTTGGTTATAACAGTTGACTTCTTAGTACTCATGGGGCTTGGGAACTCTTAAGGTAATTGTATGCTATACAGTAACGTGGTATTGGTTTTCAAGTGTTAAGAGGTTTGTTATTATGTTAGATATCACAAGGGAATGCAGGATCCAGTGTTTGTTTCGGCTGAAATCTTAGTCTTAAATTTGAATCTGATGTTAGATGAGATTTGAATTAATAGTAGTAATTACACCAAGCTATGGTCTGATTCAGGAGAGAATGAAGTTTGTGCTTTTAAGAATTTGTATCATTGCTAATTAGTTGCTTGATGTGTGTATGCAAATTGATAAAGGCTTAGATAATTCATACTGTCCCATTTAGTTTTTATCTGAATCAATTGTAAGTCTAGGCCTAAATCCAGCCCAAATAGCAAAATCAGTCCCAAGAATGAAGACACAGCCTTGAGCTATTCTATTTCGTCAGTCTTTATCGTGGCGGGCCTACTTCGAGCCTCAGACCTTGTAAATGCTTTTGGATGTAATGTTGACTTGGCATGACTGCTTTCAGCTTCATGGGGAATCGATATGAGTATCATTGAGGTTCTGTTTGCATGCAACCCATACGGATTGGGCTCATTGGGTTGGGCTTGAGTCTTTTCTCTAAAAATAAAACAATACTTTCCTTTGGCTATCAACAAGTCTAGTAGACAATATTTGAGTAAATGGAATCCTGAAGTCTTCTTCAAGTAATTGATGTTTTTTAGAATGAGGTGAGCCGTACTAATAACATAAATAAATTAGGGCCCTCATGGTTAATTTAGCAACTTGGTTAGAATAATTTGAGGTACGCTGTGCCAAACAAAAATGACAAATTGCACGATCCTCGTTTAATTGGTCTCGTTTTGATCCTTAGAATTCGAGGCGTGCCATCTAGTGGAATTTCTATGGCCCTCGCAAAGTTAATAACGCGTAGTTGTTTAGGCACGTTATTTCAATAATATTACCTTCCTAAATTCGGGTGCACATTTATGTGACCCAAATCCAAATCTCAACAATGTTAAAACATGTCGAAGACCACGGGTGCATTTATGTGATGTGGTATAAGATGGGTTTTGACATCGTCGCAATATTCCTTTAAATAATTAAATAAAGCAGCTAAAAGTTAAAATTGCACATAAGTTTGAAAGTGTTTTAAAAATCAGATAATTAAGCCGAATATAACAGTTGAGCGACCGTGCTAGAACCACGGAACTCGGAAATGCCTAACACCTTCTCCCGGGTTAACAGAATTCCTTACCCGAATTTCTGGTTTGCAGACTGTTAAATAGAGTCAATCCTTTCCTCGATTCGGGATTTGAACCGGTGACTTGGGACACTATAAATCTCCCAAGTGGCAACTCTGAATCTTTTAATAATAGATCCCGTTTTGTCCTTTAATTGGAAAAACTCCCTTTATTATACCCTTCCATGGGGTGTAGGTAAAAAGGAGGTGTGACAGATAGCAAGAACTTTTTCTTTCCCATTACCCCTCTCATCACCACTTTCTCCCTCTATTTTGTTCCCTTTCTTTTAACCTACACTCCTACTTGATTCAGCCACCTTTACATCTTTAATAGGACCAACTAGAACAAACCTATTTTCAGTGCTTTCAGCCACAGTAGAAAATACCAGACAAGAACTTATCTCACCAGGGGTTTTTTGAATTTTCTCAGTGTCAGAAGACTCATGTTCTTCACCTTCACTGGCAGAAATAAAAGCTTCAAACTTAGAGCTGGAGTCAGATTCGTGAGCAGGGCTTTCTTTCTTTTGGCTAGCCTTCAATCTCTCATTTAGAACTTTCCTTAGGGCTCTAGATGCTACAGTTTTTCTAGCCAACATTTTCTGCCTACGAAACCTAGGTTTTGGGGATTCACTAGGAGGAGTAGATGAGGATGTGTTAAAGTGGGATGCTGGTGGGGGAGTGCCAGGTTATCTTGGGGGTTAGACATGGTTCTTTGACTATGGAAGAGTTTTGGGAATTTCTGAGAAGAAAGATAATTTGGGATTTCTGGAGAAGAAAATCAATTAGAACTAAAGATACAATTTTGACTGTTATGGGATTATGAAGAAGAGGTGTGGTGTGTATTTAAAGAAAATTAGTAATAGGTGCAGTAACGGCAGATTTTTCAGAGGTCAATTAGAGGTCTAATCAAGGTGTAATTCCAGTCTCTTAGTAATTACTAGGAATCGCTAGATTTTAGGCCAAAATCTCAGTTTTTAGAGTTCTAGGAGAACGAAACTGGTTTAATGCTCAACGGATAGAATTTTTGGGAATTTTACAAGTATAGGACTTCTGCTCATGTTTGGATAATTAATCTTTCTAATTGTGCAGAGTATAGAAAATATACTTGAGCTTTCATATGAACACATACTGATGAACCAGGTTCGTCATATAGAATTATCTTGAACATGCCTCAAATGCCATAACAAAAAAACTTTGTAAGAGATCGGTGAGTCATATATGCACATGTCACTGGAGTATACTAATTAAAGTATGAAATTGAGTAAGAATTGATCTAGATATTTACACAAAGTTAGAACTCCTAACCAAAATAATTGTTTTCATTTTTTTTCATAATATTTTTTTTTTCATTGTGCTTTCTAAACTAGACCTATTAGGTGATCTTAATCTTCCCTAATTCCAACATGTTCCTCTCAAAGTTTTCTCTACTCAGTGCTTTAGTGAAGATGTCAGCTATTTGTTTATCAGTAGCACAGAGTTCTATTAATCATTTCTCATAGTTATCTCTTAAGAAGTGGTGTCTAACATCTATGTGCTTAGTCCTCTTATGATGAACAGGTTTCTTTGTCATACTTATAGCACTAGTGTTATCATAGAATATTGGAATACATTCCACTTCAATTCCAAAATCTACCAACTGTTGTTTGATCCATAGTAATTGAGCACAACAAGAAGCAACAACAACATACTCATCTTCAGCGGTAGATAGGGCCACTGAATTTTGCTTTTTGGTAGCACATGAACCAAGGAAGTGTGCCATACCTGAGATGCTCTTCATATCCGCTAGAAAATCTGCATAATCGGCATCAACATATCTAACTAAATTGAAATTGCTACCTCTGGAATACCAAAGACACAAATCAGTGGTGCCTTTCAGATATCTTAGTATCCTCTTGACAGCAGTCAAGTGAGACTCTTTTGGATTTGCCTGAAAACGAGCACAAAGCCTTATACTGAAAACAATGTCAGGTCTGCTGGCAGTGAGATACAAGAGTGAACAAATCATACCCATATACAACTTTTGATCAACTGATGAACCAGGTTCATCAACATCTAATTTAGTGAAAGTTGCAATGAGTGTGTCTATTTCTTTAGATTCCTCCATTTTAAACTTTTTGATTAGCTCTTTTGTATACTTCTGCTGATGGATCATGGTTCCATTTGGACTTTTTTTGATCTGCAAGCGTAAGAAGAAGTTAAGCTCACCCATCATGCTCATTTCAAACTCACTCCCTATTAATTTTGCAAAGTCCTTACTTAGCTTATCAGTGGTGGCCCCAAAGATTATATCATCGCCATATATTTGTAAAACAAAGATATCCTTGCCTTTTTCTCTTAAGAATAAGATACTATCAATCTTACCTCTTTTGTACCCATGTTCCAGCAGGAATTTTGACAATCTTTTATACCATGCTCTTGGGGCCTGCTTGAGTCCATAGAGAGCCTTGTCTAATTTGTACACATACTCAGGATATTCCTTGCTTTCAAACCTCGGAGGTTGTTTTACAAACACTTCTTCTTTCAGGTAGCCATTTAGGAAGGTACTTTTAACTTCCATTTGATGAAGAGTGAATTCCATGTGTGCTGTAAAGGCTATAAGAAGTCTGATTGCCTCTAGTCTTGCAACTAGAGCAAAAGTCTCATCATAGTCTATGCCCTCCTCTTGGCTATAACCTTGGACCACCAATCTTTCCTTGTTTCTTGTAACTTTTCCATCTTCATCAAGTTTGTTTCTGAAGACCCATTTTGTACCAATGACTGATCTGTCCTTGGGTCTTGGTACTAGATGCCAAACTTGACTTCTTTCAAACTGGTTAAGTTCATCCTGTATTGCATTCACCCAACCTGTATCCTGTAAAGCCTCAACAACATTTTAGGTTCAATAAGAGACAAAAAGTCATCAAAAGCGCACAGATTCTTTAATTGTGATCTATTTTTAACGCCAGATGTTGGATCAGTGATAATGTTCTCAATGGGATGAGAACTTTGATACTTGTGAGGTTTCACAATCAACTGGTTTCTGCTAGATGTTTCTCCCATGTTCTGTTGCTGAGGAACAGGGTCATGAACAAGTTCCTTTAAGGGATTTATTTCAATTCCTCTTTGATTAGTTCCCCCTGTCAGGTTGCCCTGTATGGAAGAACTTGTTCCATCACATGTTCCTTCTATTGATGCCACTTTGACCTGAGCTGAGGCTTCAGTCAAATCCTTTACCAATCCAATGGCTTCATCTTCATGTTCCTGTCTCTAAAAAAATGTTAGTTTCATCAAATACTACATGCACACTTTCTTCTACACACAAAGTTCTTTTGTTAAACACTTTATATGCTTTGCTATGTGAAGAATATTCCAAGAATACTCCCTCATCACTTCTGGGATCAAACTTACCTAGGGAGTCCTTTCCATTATTGTGCACATAACACTTGCAACCAAATTCCCTAAGATGGGATATGTTTGGTTTTCTCCCTTTAAGTAACTCATAGGGAGTCTTCTCTACAAGAGGTCTAGTCATGCATCTATTGATTATGTAGCATGCAGTGTTTACAGCCTCTGCCCAGAAGCTGTGAGGCAGTTTACTAGAAAGTAGCATGGTCCTAGCCATGTCCTCAAGGGTCTTGTTCTTTCTTTCAACTACTCCATTTTGCTGAGGAGTCCTAGGGGTAGAGAAGTTATGATCTATACCATTTTCATCACAGTATTCAGCAAAGTTTGCATTTTCAATTCAGTTCCATGATCAGACCTAATGGATGCAAGTTGATTTCCTAACTATTTCTGAGTTTTTCTAACAAAAGTAGTAAACATATCAAATGTTTCATCTTTATAAGTTAGAAATAGTACCCAGGTAAATCTAGAATAATCATCAACAAGTACCATTATATATTTATTTCCACCTCTTCTCATTGTTCTCATTGGACCACAAAGATCCATATGAACCAGTTCCAACGACTTGGACGTGCTTACCATTTTCTTGGTTTTGAAGGATGATCTGACGTGCTTCCCCCTTGCACATGCCTCACAAACTTTGTCTTCCTTGAACTTGATGTTAGGTAACCCTATCACTAAGTCCTTGGAGACTAATTTGTTTAGCTGATTCAGACTTGCATGACCAAGTCTTTTGTGCCATAAGAGGGGATCATTAACCAACACACTTAGGCAAGTGAGTTTATTTTCTGACAGAGTGGACAAATCTATAATGTAAATATTGTTAGCTCTTTTTCCCTGCAAAACAATCTTGTCAGTGGTAATTTTAATCAGAAAGCACTTGGTAGAGGTGAAAGCTACAAAATTACCTCTGTCACACACTTATTAGGCTATATTTCAAGCCATCTATCAAGCAGACATTCTCTATGGAATGAGAATCTGTCTTACCTACCTTTCCACCCCAATGATCTCACCTTTCTTTCCATTACCAAAGGAGACATTACCTCCTTTTAAGTTCTCAAGTGAAAGGAATTGGTCCTTGCTCCCAGTCATATGTTTTGAGCAGCCACTATCCATATACCATATTTGGCTGCTTCCTTTCACTTGGACCTACAAAAGAGATCAGGGGTTAGTCTTAGGAACCCAAACTAGTTTGGGTCCCTTTCTATAGGCAAAAGGATGAATCAAATTCCTTCTTGCCCACCCAGGCAGCTTACTTTTCTCTTGAACAAAAGCTTTGTTCTTTTGACTGGCCTTTACTTTTGCATTAAATTCATTTTTGTAATGGCCAGTCTTGCCACAGTGTGTGCATATTGTATTCTCAGGAACAGTGAGGTACTTGCTTTTAGGGTCCCACTTTGGTGAATGAGTTCCATAGCCAAGTCCTTTTTTGTTGCTACTGTGATGATCTTGCAACCAAGAGAGTGCATCAGAGGCCTTGTTCCATTTGCAAGTTTTGTCTAGTTCATGTTTCACTTTTCCCGGATCTTCTTTTAGGACTTTAATCAATTCATCCTTATTATACAATTCATCCTTCATTTTTCCTAAGTTTTCCTCTAGAGTGAGATATGTGAGATCAGCTTTCTTCTTTCCTGTTCCTAGTTTTAGTTTTAGGTTTTCAGACATAAGTTCTACGACACTAATGTCAAGTTCAAGAACCTGGTTCTTCAACTCAGCATTTTTGCAATCACTCTCATTAGCCCTAGACTCTAGACTTTTACATTTTGCTTTAAGGATCACACATTCCCTAGACAGATCTTCCTTTTTATTGTTAATTATATCAGACTCATCAATGAAGTCTAGTAATAACTCAGATAACTTTTCTTTAGACAGAAATTTAATCTTGTCATTGAGATGAAGAATACTTACCTCTTGTTCATCATCTGATTCTCCAATAGCCATAAGAGCCCATCCTTCTTTAGCTTCACCTTCTGAGTCCTCATCTGATATTTCTCCCTAGGCAGCAACCATAGCCTTTGTTAATCTTTTGTTCCTTTTTGGTTGAACATGTTCCTTCTTCTTGTTCCTTCGTTCAACCCTTTATTTCTTCCACTCAATTTCCCATTGAGGACAGTTTTTGATCATGTGATCAGTCTTACCACACTTGTAGCAACCTTCATTGGTCTATTTCTCAGGAGCCTTTGGCTTGTTAAAATCATAGCCATCTCATCATCCTCCAGATCTGAACCTTCAGCAATTCTGAGAGCTAGACTTCTCTCCTTCTTGGGTGTATCCATCTTCATAGTTTGCCTTCTTAGTTCATAAGCAGTAAGATTTCCAATTAGTTCTTTCAAATTGAGGGTAGCAATATTTTTAGATTCCTGAATAGCAGTGATTTTTCTTTCCCATGAAACTGGTAGAACCCTTGTCAAGATTTTCTCAACCTTGTCTTCTTCAAGGATAATTCTTCCAAGAGATTTAAGTTCATTTGTCAGTGTAGTGAACCTAGTATACATCTCTTGGATAGTTTCTACTTCCTTTATAGTAAAATTCTCATATTGAGAATACAGCAACGTTCCTCTGGACCTCTTCACTTGAGGTGTTCCTTCATGAGCCACTCGCAGGGTGTCCCAGATTTCCTTAGCTGTGATACAACTTTGAATTCTACTGTACTCATCTGGACCTAGTCCACACACAAGCCATTTCTTGGCCTTAGCATTTTTTCCCACTTCTTCAGGTCTTCAGCGGTTCAGTCAACTCTTGTCTTTGGCATATCCTCTCCTTTAGCATTCTTCTTAGTAGTTGCTAAAGGACCATCTGTGACTATGTCCCAAAGTTCATAGTCTTCTCCTATGATGTGATCTCACATCATGTTCTTCTACCAAGAATAGTACTGACCATTGAAAAGTGGAGGCCTAGCAGTGGATTGACCTTTCTAGTTCCCAGGTGGTGCACTCATGTTGATCTTCTCCTAAGGTGTTAGAATCTTCAAGGATAACCCGCTCTGATATCAATCGATGTTCTAAACATCAATACCATACAAGAGGGGGGGTGATTTGTGCGGTACCTAATTTTCGCTCTTGAAAAACCAAGTTCTTTTAGGTGTACTTACTACTACTATTTCCGGAATAAAAAGTACATAAAATAAAGAACACAAAGATTTTTACGTGGAACATCTAGCTCAAAAGGTGAAAAAACCACGACCTACTACTCAGTAGGATTTTCCCAAACTTCCACTAAAACCACTAAGCCAAAACACCAATTACAAAACACTTATAAACCTAAGGATTAAACTCTAATCTCGTTGTGGCACACAGCCTCAACTTTTGCGACAACTTCAAGTTAACTCTAACTTAAATACTCAAAGAACCTAATACAATTGCTTCTATGAAAGCTGAAAGGTACAGGTTTAAATCACCTACTACAATTGAACTAGAATAAAAGAAAGACACAATAGAATTGGTTCTTTTATCTTGTCCAAGTAGCTTCAGGAATGCACACTTGAATCTCACATAAATTGCTTGCAAAATTGCCTCGCTCTTTTGCTCTCAATTTAGTTTAACTTCTGCATTTGTGCAATACCTGTAAAAGAGAAAAATCACTGTTATTTAATGAGTTAGTAATTAGAGTTTGATTAAGACTCAATTGCTGATCTTCCATCGAAGTTGAGTCCTTGAACAACACAAACTCCAACCCTATCCTTTATCCGGATTGTGTTCTCTTCTCATAAAGAGACTTTCACTCCTTATCTAATATGCAACCTTTTCGATCGGTTCAGGAGATATTGCTTGATCACTGAGACTTATCTCCTTCACGTATATCTCACATGTATAGGTTGATAAACACTGTGCCTAATATGATGGAACTGGTCCATGACTGAGTTCATTTGTCATTCTTAAAAACTTCACTTGAACTTGGGCCAACACTGCATCATCATCATCTCCCCCTGACGCAGCTGTTCAAACTATCTACGCAACTCTTCTCGGCGTGACTGTGGCACATACTTCTCCAAAAAGAGAACAAAGAACTACTGCCACGTAAGGGGCGCTGCACCAGCAGGCCTACACCTCTCATACGCCTCCCACTAAGTGAAGGCAGCCCCGAAAAACTAAAAGGTGGTGAATGCCACACCACTGGTCTCTAGAATCCTAGTTGTACGAAGCATTCGCTGGCACTTATCCAAGAAACCCTGGGCATCCTCGCCCTCTGCACTGCTGAATGTCGGAGGCTAGAGCCTACCAAACCTCTCAGGTCGACGCTGCTCATCATCCGGCATAACTGGTACTACAAAGTCCTGAGCTGGTACAACCGGCTGGGCTGGAGGTGGCCCCGGTGTCTCGAGTCCCTGCACAACCTGATCAGGTGTGTGAGCAACGGGGGTCTGAATCCCTTCCCCTGTCTGTGAAGTAGCTGCGTTCGTAGTAGCTGAGACCGCCCAGGCCAAATCGGTACACATTGATAATATCTGAGCTAGAGCTTCCTAAAGGCCTGGGATCGTAATAGGCACAGCTGGTGCCTAAGCTGGCACTGAGGTAGCATCCACGACTAGGACCTGGTCCTAAACTGGCACAGCTGGTGGATCTATAGGTGCTACCCCCCTGCTCTGCCCCTACCTCGACCAAAATCGCATCCCCGGCCTCTGGTGGCCGCAGCCGGTGGCACTAGTGGTCGTCTACCCCGTCCCATAGCTCGTGTCCTCACCATCTGTGAGAGAATAGAACAACATAAGTTTAGTACTCAGATCAACAAATTCGCACGATAAGAATTTCAAGAATGTGAAATTTCCTAAAGGTTCTGTAGCCTCTCAAGGATAAATACAAATGTCTCTATACCGATCAGCGAGACTCTACTAAACAGGATCATGACTCGCGAGACCTATGTAACCTAGGCTCTGATACCAACTTGTCACGACCCCAAATACCAGTCGTGATGGCGCCTATCACATTACTAGGCAAGCCAACCATTTAGATAACCACAACCCATTTCACTTTAACATTAAGCCATTTTATATCACAAGTTTTAAAATACGAAATTCATCATAAGTGTTAAAATAACAGAAATATGCGGAAGATAAAAATGACAATAACTACATAGCCCCAACAATCTGGTGTCACGAGTCTAAAGCCTCTAATACAAGTCTGAATACCTATTACATCAAATGTCTATAGAAATACGGAAAATAACAGGATAGAAGGGAGAAAATAGGGCTGCAAATGCCATGCAGCTACCTCAAAATTCCCGGCAAATGCTGAATAACTGAAAAGCTCTCACTCGGCCGCTCGGGCACCTGAATCTGCACACAAGGTGCAGGGAGTAACGTGAGTATGCCAACTTAGTAAGTAACTAAAGTAAATAAGTACTGAAAGCAGTGACGAGCAGTTCAAAAGCATATAACTTCAAATTCATTTCTATCCACAAATCATCATTTCCAGTTTAAAATATTGAATTCAGATACTTAGCAAAATATTCAACAGAGGCTTATTTAAAGGAGAGTGAAAACAGTGAAAACAGTGAAAACATCATAACATGCCCCTTGGGCAAGAATTCTCTCAAAATATAGCCCCTCGGGCAGCCTCTCACTCACTCGTGACTCAACTCTCGTCACACAATACTCACTATCAGCACTCGGCTCAGTATTATCTCATAATAATAGAAATCATTATAATCGCTGCGGTGCGCAACCCGATCCATATATTTATAGTCGACTACGCTCATTGGGGGTATGCAGACTCCGGAGGGGCTCCTACGGTCCAAGCATCATATCGTTGCGGCGAACAGCCCGATCCAATATATATATACGGCGTGCAGCCCGATCCATATAAGTATCGCTGTAGCGTGCAGCTCGATCCATAACTCACATATATGTAGTTATCCTCACAAATTAGGTTTTCAGCCTCTCTCAGTCATAACCTCACAGCTTCTCAGGCACCACTATAAAAATTGAGGAACTCAGCCCACGCAGTCCTCACAACTAGGAATAGGGTGATAAAACCAGTTTTGAACAGTTATACCAATAAAACATGTTTGAGGATATATTTTTAGCAAGTAAAGTGAGGAATCACAGTCAAAATGCTCCTAAGGGCTGCTACAGGTCGGCACAAGGCCCCAAACACGGCATACAGCCCATAGTACAGTATAATATCCAAAACAAGAAATAATATAATATTTCCAAACCAAATACACAGCTTAATAGTCGCTATGGGACGGACCAAGTCACAATCCCTACCGGTGCACGCCCACATGCTAGTCACCTAGCATGTGTGTCACCGTGTTTATCAAAGCAAGTCAAATATTACTTAGCTCAAACCGGTGAAAATACTACTCCGTGACGCCTTTGCCTCTCGAATCGGCCTCCACTCGCATCGAATCTAGTCAAAATCAGAATCACGGCGTCAAAATATGCTAAAGGGATGAAGCCCAAGCGAAAACAATTGAAAGATACCAAAAATCTCAAAATTACTAAAACCAGAGCCCCCGGCCCACTTCTCGAAACTCAGAAATTTTCACATCAACGGGTTCCTTATCTCTCCACGAGTTCATACATACCAAAAATATCAAAATCCGTCCACATATGACCCTTCAAATCCCAAATCAAAAGACCAATTTCTCAAGCCCTAGTTCTTCAATTTTTGGCTTAGTTTCCATGATTTTCTAGGTGGAATTCACATAATAATCGAGTTTTAAGTTCAAAAATCTTACCTCTAATCGATTCCCCTTGAATCTCTCTTCAATTCCCTTCAAAAAGCTCCCAAAATGATCAATTATGGAGGAAATGAGCCCTTGAGTTGCGGATAAAATGAATTAAAACATTCTGCCCCAGACATGTATTTCCTTCATCGCGATCGCGGCACTTCCTTCGTGATCGCGAAGAACAAATCTTCGGCTTCCCAAAATTACACTACGCGATCGCGACAAGGTCTACACGAACACAATGACCAGAGGAAACAACCCTACGCGATCGCGGACATATCTCTGTGTTCGCAATGCACAAACGTCCTGCCAAGACCCAGGTCCAATTAACCCTATGCAAACACGACCACCCTTACGCGTTCGCGATGAACAACTCTCCCAAGATATGCGATCGTGAGCCTCCAATCGCGAATATGAAGAACAACTGGATTCCCTCCTCAATTCCTTCTACGCAATCGCGAGACACCCTACGCGATCGCGAAGGGCAATCCTCTACAACACTAAACCTGCAACTTTCTGCTATCTTTTAAGCCACAAAATTGTCCGATTGACCATCTGAAACTCACCCGAGCCCCCGGGACCTCAACCAAAGGCACCAACACATCCTAAAACCTTATTCAAACTTATTCCAATCATCAAAACACCTCAAACAATATCAAATCACCCAAAATACATCGGATTCAAGCCTAAGTTTCAAAAATCTTCCGAAATACGCTTTTGATCAAAAATCCAACCAAACCACGTCCGAATGACATGAAATTTTGTACATACATCCCAAATGACATAACGAAGCTATTTCAACTCTCATAATTTCATTCTGACCCCTAGATCAAAATCTCGCCTATCAACCGAAAATCGCCAAAATATCAACTTCGCCAATTCAAGCCTAATTCTACTCCGAACTTCCAAAACGCATTCTGATCATCCTCCTAAGTCACAAATCACCTCCCGAAGCTAACCGAATCACCGGAACTCACATCCGAGCCCTCTAACACATAAGTCAACATCCTGTTGACTTTTCCAACTTAAGCTTCCTTAAAAGAGACTAAGTGTCTCAAATCTCACCAAAACCAACCCGGATTCAATCCAACCAACCCGATACCTCAAAACACAGATAAACAAGGCAATAAGAAGTAGAAATGGGAAAAACGGACCGGTAACCCATGATACGACCGGCCGGGTCGTCATTGCTGAAGTCGTTTAATAGTTGTGCTATATTAACCCTAATTAAATATAAGGAAGGAATTTATATTGGAAAATCCCTAATTAAATATTAGGATCTCCTGCATATTCAAATAAGGGAAAAAAATTTAACTAAATTTTTAGTTGATTTTAAAATTATAAATATTTGGAAAATAACTTAAATTACTATTTAGTCCAATTTAAAATCTATTTTTAAGGTTAAAAAAGATGAATGATATTTCACTAAGGGCTTTCGTGCTTTTAATATAACTAGTCTTCGAGTATGCGCTTTGCGCATGTAACCTGTCTCAATGAATGATATACATTTTATAGTGAAAATTATGTTTGAATTACAAAACAAAAATTACAAAATATATTTCTTGAAAATGATAATTATTGATCATGTTTGGCTAATAACTCAAGACGGAAGAAATTCTACCACATAAAGTTCTCAATCATGCATCTTAGTTACTGTATTCAACATATTATTTCTCCCAATTTGATAATTTTATTACTTTAATTTCACAAGTTATCATGCTTTCTTTTTAGTTTCAACAAGAACATATAACCTTTGGAGATTTCAGAGTTAACTAAAAAAAATGGATATATTCCCAAGTTCATTTTTATTTCAACAAAAGGTCTATTCAAACTGTTTTTTCCTTAATCAATAAAAATGTAATGACCCAACCGTTCGTTTTGAGCTCTAGCACGTCGTTCAGCGGTCTGAGGCCATGAGCAACTTCATTTCAGGTATATTGACTTGTGTGTATGGTCGGAATTGAAATTCAGGAAGTTCAGAGTTAACTTTAAATGAAAATTCTCATTTCAGAAGCCTTAAGTTGGAGAAAATGGCTAAGATTGGAATTTTGAGTAAGCGACTTCGGAATCAAGATCTGAAGGTTCCAGTAGGTTCGTATAATGATATCGGACTTGGGCGTATGCCCGGTTTGGGTTTTGGGTAACCCGGGAGCGTTTTGGCGCCTATTGTGGAAGTTAGCATTTTGGAAGAAATTTCTTAAGTTTGGTTCGAAGTGCATTTCAGTGCTATCGATATTCGTTTGGGATTCCGAGACTGGGAGTAGCTCCGTATGGTGATTCTGGAGTTGGGTGTAAAGACCCGACTGGTCGTTTTGAATTTTTGAACCCCGTTCCCTTAGATAATACTTTCCGCACTTGCTTTAGCTAATTTATGACTTGCGGGGACGGGTGGTTCGGAAGTTAGAAGAGTCTTGAGCAAGAATAAGTCTAGCTGCTTCTTTAAGTTTCTTTAAAAAGGTCAAGCTTGACTTCGGTCAACATTTTGGAAAAATGGGCCCGGAATCGTGATTTGGCAATTTCTGAGGGTCCGTAGAAAAATATGGGACCTGGGCGTATGCCCGGAATCGAATTCCGAGGTCCCTAGCCTGAGTAATGAATTTTTATGTAAAATTGTTAAGTTTAAGTTTCAAAGATTCTAATAAATTAATAAATCATTATTTTCATAGGTATCGGGTTCGAATTTCGATTCAAAAACTTGGTACAAGTCCGAAATATCAGTTAAAGCCTACCCGTAAAATTTGGTGTCAATCCGAGTAGTTTAAGGGCATTTTGACCCGTTGTAGGAGAATTAAGAACTTGAGGTTCAATGAACTGATTCATTTGGTTTGGGGGTTGATTCCTCGATTTAATGTTGTTTTGAGTGTTTCGAGGGTTCGAGTAGGTCCGCCTCGTGATTTCAGACTTGCCGGTATGCTCGGGCGGGGTTCGGGAGCCCCGAGCGTTAAATGGTTGAGGTTCGAGCAAAGTGGAAACTTAGAAAATGGACTGAGATTTTTGCTGCTTCTGTCAAAACCGCATTTGCAGTTCTTGGACCGCAGAAGCGGGACCACAGATGCGGTCATAAAGTCGCAGAAGCGAAAAGGGGGCCGGGCCAGGTGAACTGCAGAAGCGGTCATTTAACCGCAGAAGCGGTTCCACTTAAGCGGATGTCAGACCGCAGAAGTGGTCGAGCCCAACTGGCCCAGGACCGCAGAAAACCGCATAAGCGGTCCAGTCCCTCATCGCCATAAGCCGCAGAAGCGGCCCAGAAACCGCATAAGAGGTCTCGCTTATGCGACCCCTGTGAGCACGTGATTTTTGTCCCAAGCAAATTATTCCAAAAAATATATAAAAAATAATTTTTGCGTGGAAATTTATTGATAATTGTGTAGAAATAGCAGTGTTTGTTTTTATTTTTGGAAAATAAAGCAAAGAAAATTAAAACAAAATACATTTTTGTATTAATTAGAAAATACCAAAAAATATAGGAAAATTACTCTTAATTCTAGGAAAATCAGAAAAAATTAAAAGAAAATACAAATAAAATACGTGAAATAATAAATACAGTAGTAATACGAAAATACAGAAAAAATAATAAATAAGAAACATAATACGAAAATACAAAAAAATAATAATAAAAGAGATAATATAAGAAAATACAAAATATATACTAAATACATAAAGCGGGCAATTCAGTGGCCCAAATAGACCAGGCCCAAAGATGAAAGACCAATCCGCCTATACAAAAACCCAAACGACACCGTTTAAGTGAGAAGATCTGAGCCGTTAAAATTCTTGATCAAACGGCTAGAGATACAGGTTCTCTTTAAAACCAAACGACAACGTTTAAGTCGTCAAATCCTGGCC
>MU729785.1:7257-21460 GCA_026770625.1 Nicotiana glauca
TGACGTCCGCAGGACCCGACTCCTCCCCTATCCCTTTTTATTATCTTTCCGCAGCTTTTGAAACTATGTATTATTGGAGTCTTATTACACTGTATTGTTAGAGGCTCTAGACTCATGACCCCCAGGTCTTTGGGAGTGTATTCAGCATTATCATGATATTCGGCTTATATCTATCTATAAATTAAAATTATTAGCTTTATTGTTGATAAGGATATTCAAATGACTAGTTTTGAGCTTTATGCTCGGGTTGAGAGTGTAAATGGTCGGGCTTGCCTAGCAGTTGTATTGGGCGCCATCACGACCGGAATTGGGGTCGTGATAGACACGGTTGACTTTAATATTATATTGGGGATAGATTGGTTATCACCTTACCACGCTATCTTAGACTGTTATGCCAAGACTGTGACCTTAGCTTTACCAGGTATACCTCATTTAGAGTAGAGATGGACTCCTGGTCATTCTTCCAATAGTGTTATATCGTATGTAAAGGCTCGGCATATGGTCGAGAAGGGGTATTTGGCCTATTTAGCCTATGTTCGCGATTCTAGTGCTGAGGTTCCCTCTATTGATTCTATGCCCGTTGTTCGTGAGTTCCCTGATATGTAATAACATGACCGGTACTTTTGAGCTCTAGCGCGTTGTTTAGCAGTCAGATGCCATGATCAGCTTCATTTCAGGTATTATGACTTGTATGCGCGGTCGGAATCGAATTTCGGGAAGTTCAGAGTTGATTTGGAAAGAGAATTCTCATTTCAGAAGCTTAAAGTTAAAAGAATTAACTAAGATTGGATTTTTAAGTAAACGACCTCGGAATCGGGATTTGAAGGTTCCAACGGGTTCATATGATGATTTCAGACTTGGGCGTATGTCCGGATCGAGTTTTGAATGGCCCGGGAGCATTTTGGCGCCTATTGTGGAAATTAGCATTTTGGAAGAAATTTCATAAGTTTGGGTTGAAGTGAATTTAAGTGATATCATTGTAGGTTTGGGATTTTAAGTCTGGGAGTAGCTTTGTATGATGATTTTGGAGTTGGGAGCGCGATCGCAAGTGCATTCGGAAGTCTGTAGGTCATTTTGGAGCCATTTGGCTAAAGATAGAAATTTGAAGGTTTTTTAGAAGTTTGATCGGAAGTGGAATTTTTGATATTAGGATCGGAATCCGATTCCAAAAGTTAGAATAGGTCTGTAATGTCGAATCTGACTTGTATGCAAAATTTGAGGTCAATCGGACGTGATTTGGTAGGTTTAAACATCGAAAATAGAAGTTTGAAATTCTAAAGTTCATTAAGTTTGGATTGGAGATCAATTCATGATTTTAGTGTTGTTTGATATGATTTGAGGTCTCGAGCAAGTCCGTAACGTGTTTTGGGATTGGTTGGTAGGTTGAGGTCTCGGGAGCCTTGGGTGGATTCTGGGTGATTAACGGATCGAAATTTAGAATTTTGGATAGCTGAAGGGTCTGGTTCCTGGTATAACCGCTTCTGCGGCGGGTTAACCGCAGAAGTGGTTAGAGGTGAAGGTAGCTGAGACAGTAGATGCGTTCATATTTTCGCAGAAGCAGGACCGCACCTGTGGAAGGAGGAGCGCAGAAGCAGATTTTGGTCAGGGGCTCATGGACCCCAGATGCTGTCAAGGTTCTGCAGAAGCGGGACCGCACCTGCGGAAGGAGAAACACAAAAGCGAAAAAGGGCATCCTAGGGAGGACTGCATAAGCGGTATTTCAACCGCACCTGTGGAACCGCAAAAGCGGTCAAGTGACCGCAGGTGCGGAAATTGCTGAGGCAGTGAGGTCTTTTAAGATTCGGGTTTGGGTTCATTTCAACACCATTTTTCTTCCATTGGAGCCTATTGGGAGCAACTTTGAGGTGCTATTTTCATCAATCGTCATGAAGTAAGTAATTTATGCTAGCTTTGAGTTAAATACAAAGTTTATATATGGATTTAGGCAAGAAATTTGTAGAAAACTTGGGGATTGAGGGAAGACCTAGAAAACTAGTATTCTTGGATTTTGACCACGATTTTGGGTATGGACTTAAGAGAAAATTATATATTTAAGTTCGTGAGTTCTTGGGTAAAATTTACCTTCGAGAAATTTTGGATTCCGGGCATGTGGGCCCGAGGGCATTTTTGTCAACTCTTCGATCGAGGTTAGGAATTGTATTAAATTGGATTATAAAGAGTACCTTAGCATATATTAATGGGCTTACATAATTATTGGCTAGTTTTGGAGCATTGTGCATCGATTCGAGTCTTCGGAAGGACGTGGAATGTCGGTTATGGAACTTCAAAGCGAGGTGAGTCTCCTTTCTAACCTTGTAAGAGGGAATTATCCCCATAGGTGAGTTAATTGGTTATGTGCTCCTATTTGTGGGGGTTACGTACACACGAGGTGACGAGAGTCCGTGCGTATCTACTATTATGCTATTGTCCGGGTAGTTTAGGACCCTAAGCATGCTATATTTGGAATATCTGTAACCTTGGTGACAACTTGAATTGCTTAAATAATATTGAATTAGTAAATGAATTTCTAAAAAGGATTAAACTTCATTTTTTTCTTAAATTGTTAAAAGAGAATTGGCTTTTATTTGGATAAATGTTCCCCGATAAATTTCTTATTGGCTATTTGAGCATGTATTTTGATGTGCACCTGCGTCACACGTATGATTTGCGAGCAGGGTATTTGTTTATTTTATGTTGAGCACGTCGCAGGATAGTTCGCGAGCGGGGTAAATAGATACATCTATGATTCGATCCGTTCGACCCTCGGCAGTGCACAATTTATATTTCTGTTGGAGCGGGCTGTCAACCTCGGCATGATTTGCGCATGCTATATTACTTGCCTGAGAATTTTAAATGTTGATATTGCCTTTTTATGTCCTGACACAAATTGATAAATATAATGAAAATTAAATCTTAGAGATCCTTTATTATTTGTTGGCGAAATGGCTTCCTGGCCACTCAAACTTGTAGGCCTTTTGAAAGCCGACACCTAACCTTCTAGATTTCCCATTTAAACACTTAAACTCCTGAAACCTGAAACTAATAAACACATTTTATCCTTGACCATAGGCGCGTGTATTACACATTCACTAATGTGTCCATTCAGTCAACATATGACCAATGAGACCGGTACACGTCAATGGAGCCAAAATAAACCCATCAGATTGGGGTCCCCCCCTTTTAATCAATACAACGACAAACCCTCCCCCACTTTTCATCTCATTTCCTTTCTCTAACCAACCCTCCCCTCTTAAACCTAGGTTATGGCTGATTCTACTATCCTAATTACTCAAAAATAATCTTAATCACTCCAAAACTAAACGATTGGGGTCCCCCCTCTGCTAATTAAAAGCTGATCGAGTTTCGTCTGAGCTTTCGATTTCAGTCACTTTCGAGATTCTGAAGGTTAGTTTAATTCTTGGTGTTTTAATCACTTTCGACTTGTGATGTTGTTTTCATCTTTGTTTCTAATTTCTTGTGAAATAATGTGGGGAAACACTCGAATATTCACTCTTTTAGGTTTTTTTGTCTTTTTCATGACTGATCTGGCATTTAGGGTTAAAAAATTAGAGCTTTTGTCTGCATGCACAATTATGGAATTTTATATTAGGGTTTTGGGAAAAACAGTCGTATGTTCACTTTATTTTAGGAGTTTGTCTTTTTCATGAGTGATATGACATTTAGGATTAAAAAATTAGGGCTTTTTTGAATATCAAAATATTTTTGTCTCCCATTTTGTTAAAGTTTATGTTTATGGATTTTTAGGGTTAAAGTGTATCTGAATTGTCCCCTCTTTTTTTTTAGGCAAAATGGCTGTCTATGTGAAATTACAGTTTTATCATCTAGGGTCATTAGTGGCTGACCCAATTATGAGGTATGTAAATGGTCAAACTTGGCTAGTTGTTTTTTAAGGTGACATTGATGAATTACATATAATTAAATTTCATGATTGGGCTAAGGATATGGGGTACTTAATAGTAGATAAGTGTGCATATAAAATTAACCAAAAAGGAGAATTTAGATTTTTGAAATATGATGTTGATGTGTTAGCTTTCTGTCAAGAACTTAAGGATGGGGATTTTATTGATGTGTATATATGTCACACAATTAATACACCATGTATTGATTTGGAACTAGATGAAATGTTAAGTAGTGGTGGTTTAAATATGGACCCCACTAATATTCAACCAGTTGGCCTTAATGAAATGCCACAAGGGTAGGCAAGTGATTTTAATGGTAGGGCAACACACTCACCTAACAATAATATAAATAGGGGTGATTAAACTCCTAGGAAGGGTAAAAAGAGGGCTGCTGAAAGTTCTTCTAAAACAGAAGAGTATAGTGAAGATGAAGGTGACTTCTATACCTTTCATCTAGCAACTAATTCTAAGGGTGATGCTGAGGGTAATGCTGAGGGTGATGAGCTAAGTACTGAGAGTGATAAAGATTATGGAGGCTATTTCTGAAGATGTTGATGATGATCTGATGAGTCATTATTTGGTTCTGATGAGGATATTGTTGGAGAAACAAGTGACCTAGAACCTGAAGTTGTTGCTTCTAGACAGTCTAAAGTGAATGCAAAGAGTAGTAAATTAAGATCTTCTGAAGTTAATACTAATGAGATACCTAGTGGACCTGTAGGTATAGACCCTGGTTTTGAAGACATGTATAAAGACAGGGCATCCAAATATGCTGGAAAGTTGGGAGGGGATGAGCAATATCTGGACAGTTCAGATCCAGGTAGTGAGGATACAGTTGATGAAGTAGATGAAGAAGATGGGGTGCATAACCCTCAACCAAGAAGATACAGCAGTAGGGTATACTTTGATCCTGCTTGTAAGAAAATTTATTTCTAGTTGGAAATGGTGTTTGAAAATGTGAAACAGTTCAGATCTGCTTTGCAAGATTATGCTGTACAAAGAAGAGTTCAAATTAAGTTGAGGCCTAATGAGCAAGATAGGGTTGGGGCACAATGTGTGAACTCATCAAGATGTAGATGGCATATTTTAGGCAATTTGGAGGGACACACAGGGAATTTCATTGTCAAGAGCTACTATCATGTTCATAAATGTTTTAGAGCAACCAGAAACAAGATGGCTAACACAGCATGGGTAGCTAAACATTTTAAGGACAAGATTATCAACCAACCTGACATTAAGCTAAAGAAGTTGCAGGATTTGATTAGGATAAAGTATGGTGTGTATGTGGGAAAATCCATATGTGTTAGGGCTAAACATCAGGTCATGGGTCAATATCTTGGTGATTACAAGAAGGAGTTTGCTAGAATATATGATTATGCTGACATGTTGAGGTCTACAAATCCTAGCAACACTATTGTTGTGAAGAACTCCAAGGAGACAATACCTGGTAAGGAAGTGTTTGTGGGAATCTATATTTGTCTACATGCTTGCAAAGTTGGTTAGTTGGAAGGGTGTAGAAAGGTTATTGGCTTTGATGGAGCATTTCTGAAGGGTGTGTGTAAGGGTGAGCTACTATCATGCATTGGTAAAGATGGTAACAACCAAATGTTCCCTGTTGCGTGGGCAGTAGTGGAAAATGAGACAAAGAACACATGGTCATGGTTCTTTAGATGCCTGATGCATGATCTTCAGCTTAGTGAATCCCAAGGTGAGGGGCTGACCATCATTTTTGCTATGCAGAAGGTATACACCCTTGTTCTTCCTTTAATTACTTGGTTACTTTATATATTTTTCTAATATTCTGATTGTTTATTTTTTTTGTTGTTTAAGGGACTTGTTGCATCTGTTTCTGAGTTGTTACCAAATGCTAAACACAGAATGTGTGCAAGACACATATGGAGCAACTGGAAACAAAAGTGGAAAGGAGACGAAAGAAGGAAAAAGATTTGGGCCTGTGCAAGGGCTTCATTTGAAGCATATTTGAAGGCTAAGATAGATGAGCTGGCAGAATTAGGTGAGAGTAAGATCATTGAGGACTTGCTGAAATACATAAAACAATGTTGGTGTAGAGCATTCTTCAAAGATTGGAGTAAATGTGACTCTATAGAGAACAATATGTGTGAGACCTTTAACAGTTGGATCTTGTCTGCTAGGCACAAGTCTATCATAACAATGTTAGAAGAGATTAGAGTAAAGGTGATGGAGAGGATGACTACCATGAGAGAATTTGCAACAAGGTGGATTTCTGATGTATCTCATATGGCAATGGGGTACATAGAGGAACAATCTCAATATGTTGTTAAGCATGAATATAAATGGAATGGGGATACTGGGTATGAGATACAACATGGGGTGTACAAACATATTGTTGACTTCTCCAACAATACGTGCACATGTAGATCATGGCAGCTCAAAGGAATACCATGCTCCTATTCAATATGTGCAATGTTTTTTAAGAAATATGAGCCTGCTGACTATGTAACCTACTGGTACAAGAAAGAAACATACATGAAGGCTTATAGTTGTTACATACAGCCAGTAACCAACATGGAAATGTGGCCATCAACACAGAATCCAACTGTTGAGCCTCTTGTGATTACCAAGATGCTTGGTAGACCTAAGAAAAACAGAAAAAAAGCTCAAGATGAACCTAAGAAGAAGTTTGGTAAGAGATCAAGGAAATGGACACCAATGACATGCTCTAATTGTAAAACAGTAGGCCATAACAATAAGGGGTGTCCTATCCTGGTAATGTATTAAATTTGTGTCTGATTGTGTCTTATACTTTGGTTACTTCTATATCCCATTTTTAATTTTTGAAATTTCAGAAAAGACAAGGTTCTGGAACAACAGGAACTAGTAATGTTAGTGCTACTTAACCGTCTCAGGCTTCTCAAATAGCAACTCAACAATCAGGTCCTACAAGTGATTCTGGAACTACCAGGACCAGAAATACCCAACCATCAGTTGTTGCAAGTGCATCTGTAAGTATTCATTTTAGTTAATCTCTATTAGGACCAAAATTTTTAACTTACTGGATAGTACTTTATCTTACATCAGGATACTGGAAGCATGAGATCAAAAACTTCTGATGATATTATAGCTAGTGTTAGAGAAAGGCCAAGAGGTAGTGGACTACGAAGAAGACCAAGAACAACTGGATTTGGGATATTGTTTAGTGATACCGGAACAGTGATAGAAAGGGTAAGATCATTAATGATTTGAAAATTTATTTGTATATTAGTATATTGTTTGGGTACTAATTTGGCTTCCTATTTAGTGTGGAGCAACAAATAGGGTACAATTTGCTCCAACAAGAGTAGTGGATGCTGGGCAAACCAATATTGATCTTGGATACAGTGCACATGGACTAAGGTGGCAAGGAAGAAATGCTATAACACAAAGGCAACTTCAACAACAGTTGAGGAGAAGACAAACTCAAGCAAGCCTTAGACAACCTCAAGTCCATTCTTCATCTCATCCAAGCCAATCTCCATGTCCAAACTTGAGCCAATCTGGGCAAAACATCAACCAATCTCAACCTTGAAGCTGACTGAATTTTTGTTTTTGTAGTATCATAAGTCTGTTAATTGCAGAACTTAATTTGTAGGTTAACTTAAATCTGTTGAACTATGACTTTTCTTTTGGAACAATGTTTAAACTATTTTTGCTAGTAGACAGCAGTTCAGTGCTAATTTTGTCAACCAAGAAGGCTGATCGAACTTGGTTGTTTATATATGATGCTGATGTGTTTATGTTAAATTTGCTTTTCATTCCACAAAAAACACATCATTCATTCTGTCATTATCATTGTACATAGGGTTATGATGTTAGTGTTAACTACACTAAGAAGAAAATTACAATTATTAGTGCTACTACAACAACTAAAGTTACAATGATCTTCGCCCCCTTCCTACGCTGTAATCGATCTCTCTTTAATTCTTGATAACAGCCCTGAAATTACCTATTTATAGTGATCTAGAAGAGGTGGGTCAAACCACCTAAAAAAATTACAAGAATTGGCTCGACCATAGTTTGAGCACCCATAAAACCTCCTTCCTGGTTTTGTTGGCTTCCAAGTGATGCAAATATGAGCTTCAACTACACAATGACAAAATACAGGTCTTTGATTCATTATCACAATATGGAAAAAGAAATAAAAAAGAAAAAGAAAGCTTCAGATATGCTGGAAAGTAGGCGAAATGAGAAGCTTCAGATGAATATAATAGAGGGATAATGTGTATCCTTTTGAAAGAATAAGACCCCACTTAAATAGCCCCTATTTTTGACAGTTGGGCGTTGGGAAGGGGTCTCTCATGCTCCTAAAAGCCATGATATTCACGTATGAGGCTGACTAGGACCAACTGACGCCACATAGGATGGGTCAAGGATAAAATGTGTTTATTAGTTTTAGGTTTCAGGAGTTTAAGTGTTTAAAAGGCCTACAAGTTCTTATTTGTTAAAGGTGTTTACCTGTTTTCCAGCTTTGTAAGTTTGAAGTGCATTATAAATCCAGGATTTCCTCACATTTTATTATATTATTGATTGACCACTAGCAAGTGTTAGAGTCGACCTCTCGTCTCTATTTCTTCGAGATTAGACGGGATACTTGCTAAGTACACGTTGTTTTCTTACTCATACTACACTTCTGTGCATTTTTATTGCAGAAGTATATGTAACTCTAGCGGCCTACTGGGCGTAGCAGCGGATGATTCTGGAAATAGGTGAGTGGCATTATTCGATGCGGCCCGCAGCTAGTATAGTCCCTTCCAGTATATTGTATTTACTTCTTGTCCACTATATTCCGGACGGATGTTGTATCCTACTTCCTTATCAGTAGATGCTCATGCACTTGTGACTGTCACACCTCCTTTTTTTCGAAGATAATAGCTTTTATCAGCTTTTACTACACCCCGGGAAGAGATATAGTAATAAAAAGGAGTTTTTCCAATTTAAGGACAATCGAAACGGGAATCATTTTATTAAAGGTTCAGAGTCGCCACTTGAGAGATTTACGGTGTCCCAAGTCACCAATTTGAATCCCGAATCGAGGAAGGGTTTGATTCTGTTTAACAGTCGCGAACCAGAAATCCGGGTAAGGATTCTGTTAACCCGGGAGAAGGTGTTAGGCACTCTCGAATTCCGTGGTTCTAGCACGGTCGCTCAACTGTCGTATTTGGCTAAAATATTTGATTTTTATACATATTATCCTATTTATGCAATTTTAGAATTAATTACCGCTTTTTATCAAATTATTATCTTTTTATAAAGTGAACATCGTTTAAGGACATGTTTTCGGATCACGTCACATGAAATGCACCCGGTTCCTCGACATATTCTCATTCGACGTTTTTTGGATTTGTATTTGGGTTGCATGAAATGCACACCCGTATTAAGAAAGTAATATTATTAAAAATTACGCCTAAATTGGCTAACGTGTTATATCTTTTGGGAAAGCCATGAAATTCGCTAAACGGCCTATCCCGAATACTAAATTATTTTAGTGAGTAATTAATGAGGGACCCGCAATTGTATATTTGATTTGGCGAGGCTCGTCCCATTTTTATTTTATTAAAGGTCAAGCATAGAGCAACTAAGTTTTTCTATTTTTCGTCTCTAAAGGTCAATTAATTCATGAGTATAAATTCGAATTCCCAATTCAAGTTCGAACTCAAACAAAAGGAATACCTTTTAGTTTGAGTACGCCACCTAATTAAGAATCCGATTTTATATTCACAAATTAATTTCCTATATTCCTAATTACTTATTACTCATAATATGTTTGGGATATTTCTTATTCTTATTTAAATTTCAGAATGTTTATAGACCCTTAGCTCAGCCCAAAGTTTAACAAGATGTGACCAACTTATCCAATGGTCTAATTGTATTATTCAGCAATAACTAAGCCCGTGACTTGGTCTAATATAAATGAACACATTTTTTAAACAATCTTTGAACTTGGCTTTAACACACAAACAGATGCAACAGTCATATTATAATGATCATTAAATTATCCAAATCAACGCCTACATTGAATTAAAACGAACTAACAAATATTCCAGTTTTAAGACTAGTTTCTGAATTTGAATTTCACATCTAATAACAAACTACAGGTGAATTTCATGTCTAGTAGCGAATTAACAGATGAATTTCACGTCTAGTAATATACTATTGTAATCAGTTCACGTTACTGCTAGCATTTGCTATAATATTCATGATTATTCAATTAACAAACAACTAACTACAAATACGGATTGATAACCAATTTCTTCATCTATATATACATGTTATCAATGTTATGAATCCAATTAATCACTAACAGAATTACCATAGCTAATGAACACTAATATCTAACACGAATCTAGCAACCTGACAGTCCGAGTTATACAAATTATGACAAGTTATATTATTCAGATCTCAATATAGCTATCACCTACTTAACACTGCTTAATCATACAAATTGCAAAATAAACTAAGTAAAAAATAAGAACTATCGCACTTCGATTTATCTCTCAATTCATCTACATTTCACTTGACATTTCACATCATTTTAAGGTTGAGATGAATACCTGGAAACAAAAATAGAAAATGAGAGGAAGAAATCAGCAAATACAGTAATTGAGCAGCAGTGATATCCAGCAACGAACAATACAATCCAAAATAAATCCAGCAATCCAGAAATTTTGATGAATTCTCAGCAGAAATCTCAACACAAATCCACAGCAAACACAGAACTTAAAAGCTGAATTGAATCTCGAATTCACAGTGAACCAATGAGAATCAAACAAACAATATTTTTGGGAGAGTTTTCTTCTGTTTTCTGTTTTTTTTTTTAGGATTGAAACTTTGAGATTGAATCTAAAAATTTGAAGCTCGATTTTTGGGAGGGAAAATTTTTAGATTCAAAAGAAGAAGACCCCTCCCCCAAGGCACCTTGAAGCCTTTTTATAGACAACAAGAGAGGTATCAATCAGATTTTTGTGTTTTCTTTTTAGTCCTCTTTTATTTTCAGTTTAATCCTTCTATTCTTGACTTGTTAAACAAGTTACTACACCTATTTATTAGAAATTATACTAATGCCATAATCTAGAAGATTCTAATTGCACTTGCCATGTTCCTACCCCTTTAAAATACATATTCTACCCTCACTTGTATTCTGAAATTGTTAAACTACCCTTTTTAATGCCTATGATACCCCTGAAACTTCCCAGGAATTACCCATTAACCTACTACCCCTTTTACCCCTTTTACCCTTGAACTTACGACCCTAATTAATTATAACTAAAAAATGAACAACTAATTAAACATTACACTAAGTTTATTAAACCAAATTGAACTGAAATCCAAATAGCCAACATAATACAAAAATATTTTAAAAACAGACAATTCACAAACTAAAACAACCTAATGATTTAACTATTGGATTTTCAAATTAATTGCATCAAATAATGAAAACTATTTAATATCGATAGAAAAAACAATTAAGTAAATGCAGAGTATTAATCAAGCTATTAAACCTCATTATTTAAACTAAACAATTGAACAAACAGACTAAACTATTGTAAACTATTTAGAACATGAATTAGACTAATCAGAATAAATTGAAAATTACACTGTCAAAAATCGAATTTTGCTAAAATTTTTTTATCAAATCAGAACCAAAATCTACTACTAATACTAATATCTAATTACTAATCACTTAGTCTATCAGAAACTCAACAATATCAATTTCGATTTTAAAACTAAAGATGCTACAAACTAAAGATGCGGAATCTTGGGACTTACTTTTGAGCCAACCCCGTTAGATATGCGGCTTAATATTTTCAAGATTAGGTAGAGGAAGGTCAGGAGATGTCATAGGATGATTTCAGGTTGGTTTGGACGAAGTCGTGTTCGCCGGAGTTAGGGTTCCGGCGACACAACTTCGAATATTCGAGAAGTTAGGGGGATATTTTGAAGAAAAGAAATAGAGGGGTAAATTTAGGGGCCTGAGACGGTCCTGGGGTATTATTTGGGTGGTGATTGGTATAAGTGGCATCTCCCGCCGGAAGTGTTCCGGCGGGGTTCTGGGGGGAGACGGTGGCGGCTAAGAGAGAAGAGAAGAAGAAGAATTAAAATATTTTTTAGGGTCTGTATGTATTTGCCATATTAAAGATGTATTGATGAACCGTAACCGTTGGATTAGACAGATCAACGGCTCAAATTCATTGAGCCTTAAAACGGCATCTTTTGATTTTAATAAAAGTGTGACATCGTCCGTTAGATCAATCAAATGAACGGCTCAGATTAAAGCTTCCAAACGCCGTCGTTTTATTCATCAGTGGTCTGTGTTATGTGACCGTTGGATTAATTGTTTCAACGGCTCAGATCTCATGCAATTAAACGGCGTCGTTTTGGACTCCCTGGCTAACCGGGTGATCCTTTTGGGCCTGGACAATTTTATTTTGGGCTGGGTATTTTGTCTTTGATTTGGGTAATTAGCCTAATTAATTTTCTCCTTGTTCTTTATTTCCTTAACATTTTTATATTTTATTTTCACTTGGTATTTTTATATTTTCTTTTTCTTTTGTATTTTTGTATTTATTTTTTGATTTTATTAAATTGTTAAACTAATTAAATTCTATAATTTATTTATTATCTATTTTGTAGTAATTTTCAATTAAAACACTAAAATGCTATTTTTGATTTTTCTTTAACTTGTTTCTAAAATGAATTAATACCAAAATTATAAATTTAAAATCCTAATGCATATGCATATTTTATATATTTTTTAATATGAATTATTATGCAACTAATTAACACAAAAAATGCCACAAATATCAACAAAAATTAAAAAATCATTTTGTTTGGATTTTTTAGGAATAATTTGCTTAAGGCAAAAATCACGTGCTCACAGCTGCCCCTCTTTGCCCGGAAACACGAAGAATTTTCGTGCAAAGACAAGTGAGCGGTAATGAGGGATTTTTGCCCATTCGCATATTACATGTGAAGCATTTTTTGAAAAGCTTGACTGCACCCTGCTTCGGAGGTTGCCTACATATCCCGGGCTAAACAGGAATCAGGTCAGTGTAGTTCAGGAGTGTCTGGTAGCTGGGACTACCATGAAGCTGTGATTTCACTGCTGTTGCTGCTGTTACTGCTTGCTGACCCCCTTATTACACCATGTAAAGATAAAAAGAAGCTAGCCTAGGCTATGCCCTATGATTTACAAAAATCCTATCTAATGCCTGGTATCTTGTGTTCTTGTATTGCCTTGATCTTGCATCTTGAATTCTTTCAATGGAATTTTGGCTGTTGCCTTGACTGTGTTTTGAAATATGTGTCCATTCTTCAGGTGGGCTCCTGCTTATGATTGCTTTGAGAAAGTATTCCCTTGTTCTCCAGGTGGGCTCCTGCTTACAAAAATAGACAACCAAAGAAAATTTTCTGCCCCAGTATGGTGACTGGGCACATCATGTTATCAAATGTTACAATTTAAAGCTAAAATTCGGATTGTACTTTCCTTGTTTTTCAGGTGGGTGCCTGCTTACTGTATTTGAAAATATATTCCCTTGTTCTTCAGGTGGGCGCCTACTTGCTAATTTTGAAATGTATTCCCTTGTTCTTCCGGTGGGTTCCTGCTTGCCGAATTTGAAATGTATTCCCCTGTTCTTCAGGTGGGCGCCTGCTTACACAATCATACAAAACAAAGAAAATTTTCTGCCTCAGTTTGATAACTAGGTGCATGATGTTACTGAATTTTAACTTGAGAGATAAAAGTTGTATTATACTTCCCTTGTTCTTCAGGTGGGTGCCTGCTTGTTGTACTTTGGAATGTATTCCCTTGTTATCCAGGTGGGTGCATGATTGCCAAACTTAAAATTTATTCCCTTGTTCTACAGGTGTGCGCCTGATTGCTTCAACTTGAAATGTATTCCCTTGTTTTACAGGTGGGCGCCTGCTTACTAAACTTAAAATGTATTCCCTTATTTTACAGGTGGGCGCCTGCTTACTGAACTTAAAATGTATTCCCTTATTTTACAGGCGGGCGCCTGATTATTTCAACGAATTCAAGCTATCTCTTCTAAAAGTGTTACCTCCGTTGTATTTATTATCAAATGTCTTAAACCATTCCCCATTATCCAGGAGGGTCCTGACAATTCCTAACAATTAGGATTTTACCCTATCTCTTCTAAAGGTATTACTACTTTGTTATTAAAAGGTCTTAACTATTCCCCATTATCCAGGAGGGTCCTGACAACTTTCTATTACGACTTCTACTATATTTTGTTCTTAAAACTACG
>MU729792.1:26344-42823 GCA_026770625.1 Nicotiana glauca
AAGGGCAAACGTGGACCGTTGATTAAAACAATCAAAGGCCATGATTTAAAATGGTGTCCGGGCGGGTTCGTTTTAATCTAGTCTGGGTCAGGTAGGAAATGAAATTGGTTCATTTAATTAGGGGGTGGATTGGGGTGCAAATCAGGCTATAATTGAAAGTAAAATGGGCTACAATTGAAATAGCCACTTTTCCCATTTTGAATTTATAAAAATAGTAAAAGCTATTTAAAATTAAGATTAAAAATACTGATTTAATAAAAAATATGTAAGTATTAATTTAAAAATATTGGGAATGATTTTGTGATTAAAACTGCTATGGAATCGAGAAATAGGTTAAAATTGCAATTTCATGCAATTTTAGTTTAAAAAGTACCAAATGGACTTGTAAAATTATGTAAAAATCATGTAAATTATATTTTTTTTTGTAAATGTGAGAATAAAATAAATTATTCACCCACAATGACAAGTTTTGGGAATAATTATTGGATTTTATAGTACAAAATATGCCATAAATTGGTTTTAAAAATCTTTAAAAAATTGGAAAAATACCAAACCCTTTGGGGATGCTTATATATGCATATACATGCTATTTTGAAAGTATTTTGAGTATATAAAAAATACATAGGGAAAAATTGGGTATCAACACCCTTGCCTAAGTGTGCCTTCGCCCCTGGATAGGAACCATATTATCCACTTAGAAAATGGATAACCAATGGGTTTAACCTTTACATTCATAGAGCCTCGTATTGTTCCCCAAGTTTGGGAGACTAGGAATTCTCCCAAAGTGATCATATTCAAGATATCCATATTATTCGCCGGTTAATTCATTTTTTAATCCACTAATTTCTATGTACTTTTTTCACACATAACAGCCCAACTAAGAAGAGAAAGATGAAAAAAAAAAGGATAAAGTAATTACAATACAATAGACACGATTAATAATAAACACTGTTAGTTTCATGCAACTTATATCTTATAATATATCACTTTTTTTAGCTAATTCATACCATATAGGAGTATGTTTATTATCACTATTATTGCATATATATATATGAGTATGTTTTATTGCATTTTAATTATTTATATAAACAAAGCAGGTAAGGAAAACTGTGGTGTGCATTCATTTACATATTGAACTATAAGAACTTGTGTTTTGTTGTAGCTTTTTACTATAAGAATGAGAAGAAGCTTTTAGCCTTTAAATATATAATAAATAACATGACAATGAGAAGAAGCTTTTAGCCTTTAAATATATACTAATAAATAACATGACAACAAACATGTACGGTGAAAAGTTATTTTGAGTTAAAATGTTTTTGTATATATGTATATTACTATCATCTTTTATGGGGTCAAAATAAAAATAATTTTACTTTCACATAATAATTTGATAATTGATATTTATTTTTGCTAATTATTATAGTCTTTGCCATAATGTATTTTGGAATAACTTACATTTTTATTAATGATAAAAATTATTAAAAAATCTAGCACTATCATAACTGTTGGAATTGGCAACCAATTATTTCTGAAGGAGACCTAATCTCTTATTATACGCTCTTCCATATTTGTCGTGAATGCTGGATTTTTTTAGCTCTTGTATATATTATTAGTTGAATGTTTTTTATTTGATGCTAGAAGTATTTTTTTACCAAACTTGTCGATTTTGGAACTACTTGTAACACTTGATAAAAATTACCTCCAAATCTCATTACTTTTATCAAACGATTCATCAATGTTCATTATACCTCCAAAGTTCTTGTTAACTATTTCGATCGACTGCCACTTAACTATAGATGCTTATGTTCTTGTTCAGAGGAATTAATACTTAAACTTTTTACCAAAATCATTAACTTTTTTAGGACAAAACTAAAAACACGTGCATCTTGAAAAAATCCAAAGGAGCTATAAAGGATGAAAATTAAGAGTAACGATTAAACAATATAATAGTTAAGCCAAGTGGAAAAGACCTTAACATAAGCGAAGTGGAAGAAATAATACCTTTGCAGAATTTTACTATGGAGTGATATATTTCTCAAAAAGTTTATGATGGAGAATAAAAAATAGTGTGGCCTCTTTTACAGAAGTATTTGAGTATTTTTTCCTAATAAATTTAGACAATATAATAAGTCCTCAAATTATTAATTTGTAATAGGAATGAATTCCTACAGGTATTGATATTAGTTTAGGATTCGAACAATATAAGTAGAGGTTGTCCAATATAAGGAATTTTAGGAAGTATAACGTGTTCCTAGGAGGAATTGGTATTAGGTTTAGGGATAACTGGATGTATTCATGTATGTGTCCTACGACTAATAGGATTAGAGGACCGACATTGGAATTCGAATTATGGCCTTTCCTTGGAGTTATTATATTTAATAGTTTAAGGCTATTTTAGTAAACTAATATTGTATTCATATTTTTATAATAACTGGTTTCTCGGCACATGCGTTGCACCTGTATATCGGTCATACCGTGTATAAATTTTTATTGGTCAAATAGTTATGAGTGAAAAAATATAGTACAAGTTATGCGATTGATTAATGTGGATTGTCATATGGTGATTTGTTTGTCATTGTCGAGATCAAGATGATTGATTATTGTCTAAACCTACAAAGATGAATAATCAAATTTCAATTAGATACATGTGATTAGTTTTTCTTATTTTGATTTTGTTTTGACTCTTATAAGCTACAAGCATACAATAAAACATATCTCATCTAATACTTTCTTACAGACAATATTTCTAGTATATGTTTTTTTTTGTGTACATAAAAAAAAAAGGAGTAATAATTATTAATGTTCATACCCCGATTGCCTTTTGTTTAATCGAGCAATATATTGCTTCAAATAACTTTTAAAATCAATAGTTGATATCCAAATTTATGAAAATGATGAATCATCTTACTAAACAGATATAATAACATAGAATTGATCATTATAATTATAGTATGGATTACGTTGACATCTTTTCTTAATGAATAATAATCTTCATATGAAAATCTTGATGGATAACTTGCGAAAATCAATAGAGAATAAAAGCTTTAGAAGAATTATGAAAGCAAGAGTACAAATTAAATTTTGAGTGCTATGGCAACTTAAATTACTTTTATATAAAGAAAAAAAATACTAATATTTAAATTGATACACCAACCATAATTTTTTTTGACATACAATTTCAAAAGTCAAAATTTTCATACCTTACTTCATTGTAAATGAAGGTCCACTAATCTTTTTCGATTTTAATATTTCATTATTCATTGAACGTTGATCTTTATTGTTCTTTTTGTTCTTTTCCTTTGTATGATTTCAAATTTATCGTCTTCCTTAAATGTAGTTGCATCAATATCTTCAAGTTCATGTATCGCTATAATTTTTTCTCTTGGTTTTTTCTAGGGATCTGATATGAGATATATAACGTGCTCATACTCATCCATGAGGATGTTCCCCCTTCAAAAGCTTCTAATGGAAAGGGGCTAAAAAGGGCAAAGTAATTTTGTATATATACGTATGGATTGCCGGGTTTAGATCGAAATTACATCCCCTAAGTTGATAAGAAAATTGAATTTAATCTTTACTCAACACTAATTTGCGACAGTACTTAAATTCTTCCTCTACAACATTAAAATACAATTCATATGTTAGAAGTCAATTTATACTTTTGAGATAGATTCCTCTCTTGTTTGGCTTCATAATGTTAAACATTCTTTGTAGTTTACGATACTAAGCTTATCTCTCTTATTTTAAATTTTTGGATAACAATCCTTTCAACTTATTTATTTTTATAAAAAATTATGATTTGACGCATTGGTCTTTTTAAATATTTTCTATTTAATTAATTTACAAATATCTTATATGAAAATTGGTTGTTCAACCAACCATCATTGATATGATTATTCTAGCCCTGCATGGTTTAAGTTTTATCTCTGTGGCCGCTGTTTTTACCATTGTGGCTCTTATGTTTTCACTATTGTAATCTAGTAAATATTTCGCAGCATTAAAATGTATCAAACGTATTCGTCATTCTCAATATCACAAACTTCAAGCCCTAAGCAACATCTAAAATATTGTTGATAATCAAATTGTCACGATTCGGGATTTTCACCTTCGGAATCGTGATGGCGCCTAACATGTCACTTGCTAGGCAAACCAATGTTAGAGGATCTTCAAGCCAATCTTTAATCAATTTCAATAAATAAAATCTATTAAGTTGAAATGAAACTAAAATTGAGTGAGGAATAACATAAAAACCAGTAATATCTAAGTATAAGCCGGATTTGGAGTCACAAATTCACGAGCTTCTAGAATCTCTACAAACAAGGTTTGAAATAAATACAACTGTCTTGAACGAACAGAATAGTAAAATAGGGGAAATGGAAGGGGACTTAAAGGTCTGCGGACACCAGCAGATCTACCTCGAGTCTGTGAATGCCAATCGGAGCTAATACGCCTTACGGACAGCTGGGACCGATACCAAAATCTGCACAAGAAGTGCAGAGTATAGTATGAGTACAACCGATACAATATACTTTGTAAATGTCGAGCCTAACCTCGACGAGGTAGTGACGAGGATATGACAGGACACCCACGTAAATAAACATGTACGAATAGAAATATACGAGCAACATAACATCAAATAAAGAATTAACAAGAACTATCGGGAGGGGACATGCGATGTCACGACCCAAAATCCACTAAGGGTCTTGGTGGCACCGAACACTGCTGTCAGGCAAGCCAACCAAATTACTTGATGAAGTTCTCATTTTAACAATCTCGAAAACTAAGATTTTCCTTAAATTTTGTAAATGAAAAGGTAACCGCTTCAATTCAAACTAAATGATAAGCAATTAATACAAATTATTTCAAATCATCCCAGAACCCGGTATCGCAAGTGCACGAGAATTTATTAAGAAGGGAATAAAGCACAACAACTGTCCAGAACACAATATTGGGTAGAAAATAGATACAGATAATTGAAAGAGACTCTGCTGGCTGAGGGTCGCCTCGAGAAGTGCAGCTCACCTAAGTCTCCGTATCAACCATGTTGCTACGCCTAGTAGGCCACTAGAGTTACATATATCTGTGCAATAAAAATGCACAAAAGTGTAGTATAAGTATGAAAACAACGTGTACTCAATGAGTATCTCGTCTAATCTCGAAGAAGTAGAGATGAGATGGTCGACTTCGACACTTACTAGTGGTCCAATAATAATGTTAATAATGCATTAAATCATGAATTTCTATAGACATAATTTTTATCCAATAGAAGAAAATAAGTACATAATTATTTTTTTTATAGGAATTTCCAAAACTACTTTTCATTATTATCCAAATATTCTCAAGCCATGAAGAGGCAATAACAACTTCAATTAGTTCAAGGCAGCAATACAAGCATGCGCAAATCATGCCGAGGCGTACGACCCTCTCCAACAGAAAATAAACTGTGCATTGCCGACGGTCGAACGACGCGAATCATAGATGCATATATTACCCCACTCGCGAACTATCCATGCGACGCGGTCAACATAAAATAAACAATCACCCTGCTCACGAATCATACATGCGACGCAGGAACACATAAAAATACATGCTCAGATAGCCAATTAAGAATTTATCGGGGAATATTTATTCAATAAAAGCCACTTTCTCTTTTTAAAATTTAAGAAAAGAAGTTTAATCCTTTTAGAAATTTATTTTGTAAATCGATGTGGTTGAAGCTATTCGAGCTATCAATAAGTTTACAATTAATCCAAGTATAGCATACTTTTGGGTCCTAGACTACCTAGACAATAGCATGATAGTAGTTACGCATGGACTCTCGTCACCTCGTGCGTACGTAGCCCCCCTCCCCCCACAAATAGGAGCACATAACCAATTAATTTACCTATGGGGAAAATTCCTTCTTACAAGGTTAGAAAGGAGACTCACCTCGCTTCGAAGTTCCAAAGCTGTTATTCCACGCCTTTTCGAAGACTTGAATCGATGTTAAATACTCCAGAACTAGCCAATGATCATGCAAATTCATTAATACACGATAAACTACTCATATTAACCCAATTTATAACAATTTCTAATCCCGCTCGGAAAGTTGACAAAAATGCCCTCGGGCCCACGTGCCCTGATTTCCAAAATTTTCGAAGAGTAAGTTTACCCATAGCTTCACGAACTCAAATATATAATTTTCTCTAAATTCCATACCCAAAATCTTGTCAAAATCCAAGAATACTAATTTTCTAGGTTTTTCCTCAAACCCCAAGTTTTCTACTAATTTACATGCTATAATCCACACAAAATCAATATATTTAACTCAAGATTCTTGAGCCAAGGGTCTCCTGGAAACAGCCTCTCTTCCTCCCGGGGTAGGGGTAATGTCTGCATACATATTACCCTCCCCAGACCCCACTTGTTTTATACTGGGTTGTTGTTGTTGTTGTTGTAACTCAAGATAGGTGGGGTTAGCTTACCTTGTCGATGATGATGAAACACCCCACTTGAAGCTCTCCAAAATCGCCCATACCAAGAGAAAAATGGGTAAAATGAACTCAAATCCCGATTTTAAAACACCCTTCTGCCTCCAGCAATTTCCGCACCTGCAGTCTTATTACCGCTTCTGCGATTCCACAGGTGCGGCCACTCTACCGCATCTACGGCCCTTCCCAGGCCCCCTTATTTCTTCTTCTGCGACTTCTCCACCGCAGGTGCGGTTCTGCATCTGCGGAAAAGTGACCACATCTACGGAAAAGTGACCGCATCTGCAGTACCTTCACTGACAGCCCAAAACTGCATTTGCGGTTAAATTTCTGGCTTCCGCGGGGCAGCTTCTGTGGTGAACCCTACGCAGAAGCAGTTATACCAGCAACCAGACCCCTTCAGCTATCCAAAATTCCAATTTTCGATCTGTTAACCACCCGGAATCCACCCGAGGCCTTCCGGACCCCAAACAATCGTACCAACCAGTCCCAAAACACATTACGGACTTGCTCGAGGCCTCAAATTACATCAAACAACGCTAAAATTATGAATAGACCTCCAATACAAGCTTTATGAACTTTAGAATTTTAAACTTCTACTTTCGATGTTTAAACCTATCAAATCACGTCCGATTGGCTTCAAATTTTGCACGCAAGTCATATTCGACATCACGGACCTACTCCAACTTCAGGATTCGGATTCCGACCCCAATATCAAATATTCCACTTCCTGTCAAACTCCTAAAAAACCTTCAAATTCTATCTTTAGCCACATGACTCCAAAATGACCTACGGACCTTCGAATTCACTTCTGATCGTGCTCCCAACTCCAGAATCACCATACAGAGCTATTCACAGACTCAGAATTCCAAACGGATATCGATAATACTGAAATACACTTCAAGACAAACTTATGAAATTTTTTTCTAAAATGCTAACTTCCACAATAGGCGCCAAAATGCTCCCGGGTTATCCAAAACCCGAACCGGGCACACGCCCAAGTACGAAATCATCATATGAACCTGCTGAAACCTTCAGATCCTGGTTCCAAGGTCGTTTACTCAAAAATACCATCCTAGTTAATTCTTTCAACTTTAAGCTTCCGAAATGAGAATTCTCTTCCCAAATCAACTCCGAGCTTCCCAAAATTAAATTCCGTCCACGCGTACAAGTCATAACACCTGAAATGAAGCTGTTCATGGTCTCAGACTGCTGAATGACACGCTAGGGCTCAAAACGATCGGTCCGGTCGTTACATTCTCTCCCACTTAAACATAGGTTCGTCCTCGAACGTGCTGAGAACTGCACTGAAGCAGTCCGAAATCACCGTTTAACACCTCATGCACCTTTCCCTGCTACCATAACTCAGTTGAGCACATTAACTCGATCAATTCTAAAGATATTTCCTTTTATTAAAGCAGATAAGCCTTAAAGCCTAATTCCAATATCCAAAATTCTATGCCTGACCTGTTCCAACATACACCCATCGTATCAATAACTACACACAGCCCTAAAACACGACTGCATACGTTAGCCGAATTCACAACTTGCACCACTTTACTCATAGAACCACAATAACATCCTTTGATCAATTTAATCGAAATTCTACGAATCTGATGCTCCCATTGCATCGCATGACATACATAGGTCTTGTTCTAACTCTTACAATATCGACACAACGGATGCGATCTGTATAAATTCATAACCACTGCCGAAACAACAGTTCATTGGGTCTATATTCCTAGCAAGAACTATCACCTCATTCTGAACCAAACAATGGTCTTAGCTCCTTAATATACTTCATCTACTCAAATTGCACTGATCTCGAATTCAATAATCACGTCTCACCCAGTACGAACTGCTCAGGAAATAAGCGACCCCGACATGACCAAAAGTCCCATATGATGCTACAATGTGCCAATAGGCTACCATATCAAACGTGATATAAAGGAAAGCAAACTTTGAGAAGGAAATTCAACTACACTGTTGCGAATCATACATGCTACGCGGTCGACTTAATTAAACAAACACCCCGCTCGCGAATCATACATGCTATGCGGGTACACAACTAATATAAGCTTTCCTCATAAAATAAGAAACAAATCACATAAAAACAGATAGGGGGAACTGTACTCAGCTTCACATTGTTGTGGCGCGGAACCCAATTCGAACTACATAACTATGGTGGCGTGCCACCCGATCCACCCATAAAACTCTCATAAGGAGATACGCACCGAGCTAGATTGATCATTTCAATAATATACCAAATATTGGTCACAAGCACACTAAGTGCATAATTCCATCCCTGGGAGACATATAGCGCCAGAAGCCACAAAACTCAAGCACAACTGAGGCGCGATATATGATTTGAAATCTCAAAAGCTATCCTGCTCATATAACATCATCTCTACGCGGATCCTCAACACATAAGCAATTTCTCAAGCTTCCTCCCAACTCTTACAGCGCAATGTATCACTACACGAAATACCTAACAACAAAATAACACCCTGACTACTCCTCTATAAGGAGCGCATTACTGAATTGAACATGTTTGGCCTGATATAGAGCCCATATTCACATTTGAATCCATCCACCGACCTCAAGCCTATTCTGATCGAATTGAACTAGGATAATTACCTTTCAAAGGTCCATAATAACTCCTCTTCCACTCATAACACGTAAGAACATCCATCGTAGTCGGAGAAATCATCCGCAGTCCACAACTCAATAGACTGAGTGCCCTCTAGGCATATATTCTCAAATCAACGATATTATCACAACCTTCATGCTTGGTTTAAGTCTTTACTCAATCAAGTGACTACCTGCCACACTCACACAATCTTCCTGTGGTACACGCTCCCACAACTTACCATAACAATTAACTAGGTCGTACTTCCAAACCACCGGCCGCACTAACGCTGAAAAGCGATAAAAAATCATTAACCAGGATGCAAAGCCCTTTTTACAAAACAACAATCTTAGGTGACGCTGATGACAAAACCAACTTACCTTAAACATCGAAACTCCTTTCCTGATCATCCGAGCTTGTGACATCCTTGTCAACACCGAACTACTACCTTGATCTTCACTTCAAATTCCATACCACTCACTGCACTTAACATGCTAATATACGATAGAACTCCTTTTTCATCTTAGTTTCGGAACCACTATTAGGTTAACACTTCATCATATAAAACTTTCCACTTAGCTCACTTCAGGAGAACCATAGCAACACACATGTGAATTCTCATGATCGTAGAATATGCAAATATCTAGGTAGTGGTCTAAGCCACCATAGCCCTTCCGGGGCCCACCTCCACATAATAGGCCACAGCGGTAGAATACTTTCTGAATATCACTAACTACGACGACCAACTTGATCACGCTGAAAGAACTGATCATTACCAGCAATATGCCAGTTCGACTATGGCTAACCAATCCTCTTCTTCCAATTTGTCCTTGATTGCCATAGAAACAATGATAATCCCATTCAACACTTAACACAGTCCATCTGCACTCATCCCGAGTGACCCTGAATCACGAGACCATGCTGTCTCAAATCCCATGAACCATTTCATACCTCCCAATTGCTATATCGCAAGCCAAAATATCATGAACATTATGTGCCTCTTCTCATAGGCTGCTATCAAGTTTGATTCTTAACCGTACCTATAGGCTCAACATTATTAGGCATCACACTTTAACTTTTGAATTCACTAGGACCGTTGTTGAGAGCCACCCACTCCGACTTGGCCCCGAATATAATCAACTCCATGAGTCTTCTATCACATGAATACCCTCTTGGTGGAGCACCTGGCAGAATCATTTCCCTTGGACCCCGCATCTATACGAAGCACAAATCCTGAATCCTTTCCAAATCTGAACATGAGCCAATAAGACCAATCATAGCACACCTTTAACAATCTCTTTGCTCAAATTACCACCTAAGCTCTTTTGTTGTGGCTGAAATAACACATCAACATGCTAATAATCAGAAACTTCGCAAGTAGTTAACCATTCAACCCAATCATTGGCAATGGGGCTCTCCCACTTAGCTCGAAGCCACTATTACACAACTCTGGAGTTCACCAGGATTTTTAATCTCTTATTGACATAACCTTGCGCAATCAATCGCCAACATTCTCGATATCTTACTATAGAAACCCCCATTTTATACTCTGAATCATCAACAACATTCGCACGACCGATCCTTTAGATGTATAACCAATAGAATTCTTCGTAGAAGCCTCGCCAACCATGCGACCGCTAACCCGCTCACCGGAATAACCCACCTGTAGAAATCACTTCCCAACATCTTCCAGTGCTGCTACACGGGGTACAACCACTACGATATCGATAACCCATCCTAAGTCCGAGCTAACTTTCCAATTGAACAAGTCCATTCACCCCTTGTGGGCATCAATTAAATGTGCGGCAACATTCTTCCAATTAAAAGTTATGTTGCATCCTTCTTCATTCAAGCAGCTCTTTTTCGTTATATCAAATCTCCTGCCGCATAATAGCCCATACTTCAAATTAATTCGTAGGCCCAAATCACCAATCACTAAAATTTCCCCAAATCACTCCAAACTCTTATTAAGGTGCATAGTCATCCTACCATAATGCCCATATGCAACTCCACCAGCTCCCACTTTGGCAGAACTCATCCCTTTAATCGACTACTCGACCCTTAGCCCCTTATACTCGGCTTTCTAGAAATTTTTAGCCACCGCCTGACACTTCCCACATGTCTATCCTCATCCTTTGCTGCTCAGTTGTTGCCTTAAATAAACTTCGTGGCACTTGAACCCACAATTGCTGCTAACTTTACGCCTTGCGGAAGATCATCTTTCTCATACCGTCGACATTGGAAACACTGATTCAACCCTGAACTACCGCACCCCACGATATCTGACAACCGCATTTTCGATACTATTTCACCATAGCTTGCCCCAAAGGCGAATTGTAGAAGACCATAACACCAGCGAACTAACACATACAATCTAGGATGGCAATACCACGTCACAGATAAAGATTACACCACACTTGAAAACACCCAGCCTCGCTACTCCATTAACCCAAATCTAAACATTCCTAACCCGATTGCCTTTCCCTTGTCGAGAATAAAATATTGATTCTCTAAATTATGCACTGAGTAAACCTCCCTTCAAGTCATTCACTGCCCCAACACGCTGGCAAATGTCCTACTGTCATATCAATACTGCGGAACAATAGTTTATAGCATCATGGCAACTTGTGCCTAGCCTCAGAGCCCTCAGAAGTACCGCTACTGGGCTGAAATAATAAAATATCCTTCTACAAAGCGACGATAATAATCTGATCAGCTATTTCAGGAGAAACATCCCGTATCACATCTGTAATACCATTACGGTTCTTCAATTCTCGATTTATAACAAGTAGTTCGCGTCGTGTAAGATTGAGAGGGAATGAATTAAAGGCATACGCCTCCAAGGATCAAATCGCATGATAAGAAATGAAGAAGGGAAGTACTCCTAATAGTCCTGCAACATCTCGAGGATAAGTACAGACGTCTCCGTACCGATCCGCGAGACTCTACTAGACTTGCTCATGACTTGTGAGACCCTAGGATCCTAGTACTCTGATACCATGTTGTCATGACCCAAAATACACTAATGGTCGTGGTGGAGCTGGACACTGCTGTCAGGCAAGCCAACCAAATTACTTGATGAAGTTCTAATTTTAACAATCTAGAAGACTAAGATTTTCCTTAAATTTTATGAATGAAAAGATAACCGCTTCAATTCAAACTAAATGATAAGCAATTAATACAAAATATTATAAACCATCCCAGAACCCGGTGTCACAAGTGGATGAGCATTTATTAAGAAGGAAATAAAACACAACAACTGTCCGGAACACAATATTGGACAGAAAATAAATACAGATAACTGAAAGAGACTCTGCTGGCTGCGGATCGCCTCGAGAAGTGCAGCACACCTAAGTCTTCGTATCAACCATGCTGCTACACCCAGTAGGCCACTAGAGTTACATATACCTGTGCAACAAAAATGCACAGAAGTATAGTATGAGTACAAAAACAATGTGTACTCAATGAGTATCCCGTCTAATCTCGACGAAGTAGAGACGAGATGGTCGACTTCGACACTTACTAGTGGTCCAATAATAATGTCAATAATGCATTAAATCGTGGATTTCTATAGACATGATTTTTATCCAATAGAAGGAAACAAGTAAACAATTATTTCTTTTATAGGAAATTTCCAAAACTCCTTTTTCATTATTATCCAAATATTCTCAAGACATGAAGAGGCAATAACAATTTTAATAAGTTCAAGGTAACAATACAAGCACGCGCAAATCATGCCGAGGCGTACGGCCCGCTCCAACAGAAAATAAACTGTGCACTGTCGAGGGTCGAACGACGCGAACCATAGATGCATCTATTACCCTGCTCGCGAACTATCCATGCGACGCGGTCAATATAAAATAAAAAATCACCCAGCTCGCGAATCATACATGCGAAGCAGGCACACATAGAAATACATGCTTAGATAGCCAATTATGAATTTATCGGGGAATATTTATTCAATAAAAGCCACTTTCTCTTTTAAAAATTTTAGAAAAGAAGTTTATCCTTTTTGAAATTTATTTAGTAATTCGATATGGTTGAAGCAATTCAAGCTATCGATAAGTTTACAATTAATCCAAGTATAGCATACTTTTGGGTCCTAGACTACCCAGACAATAGCATGATAGTAGCTACGCATGGACTCTCATTACCTCGTGCGTACGTAGTCCCCCGCCCCCCCCCCCCCAAAAAAAATAGGAGCACATAACTAATTAATTTACCTATGGGGATAATTCCCTCTTACAAGGTTAGAAAGGAGACTCACCTCGCTCCGAAGTTTCAAAACTGGCATTCCATGCCTTTCCGAAGACTTGAATCAATGTTAAATACTTCAAAACTAGCCAATGATCATGAAAATTCATTAATACATGATAAACTACTCATATTAACCCAATTTATAACAATTTCTAATCCCGCTCGGAAAGTTGACAAAAATGCCCTCGGGCCCACATGCCCGAATTTCCAAAATTTTTGAAGAATAAGTTTACCCATAGCTTCACGAACTCAAATGTATAATTTTCTCTAAATTCCAAACCGAAAATCGTGGTTAAAATTCAAGAATACTAATTTTCTAGGTTTTTCCTCAGACCCCAAGTTTTCTACCAATTTACATGCTATAATCCATACAAAACCAATATATTTAACTCAAGATAGGTGGGGTTATCTTACTTTATCTATGATGATGAAACACCCCACTTGAAGCTCTCCAAAATCGCCCATACCAAGAGAAAAATGGGTGAAATGAACTCAAACCCCGATTTTAAAACACCTTTCAGCCTCCAGCAATTTCCGCACCTGTCGTCCTATTACCGCTTCTGCGGTTTCGCAGGTGCGACCACTCTACCGCATCTACAGTCCTTCCTAGGTCCCCTTATCTCCGCTTCTGCGACTTCTCCACCGCAGGTGCGGTTCCGCATCTGCGGTCCCTTCACTGACAGCCCAAAACCGCATCTGCGGTTAAATTTCTTGCTTCTGCGGGGCCAGTTCTTTGGTGAACCCTCCGTAGAAGCGGTTATACCAGCAACCAAACCCCTTCAGCTATCCAAAATTCCAAATTTTGATCCGTTAACCACCCGGAATCCACCCGAGACCCCTGGGACCCCAACCAATCATACCAACCATTCCCAAAACACATTACGGACTTGCTCAAGGCCTCAAATCACATCAAACAATGCTAAAATCATGAATAGACCTCCAATCCAAGCTTTATGAACTTTAGAATTTCAAACTTCTACTTTCGATGTTTAAACCTATCAAATTACATCCGATTGGCTTCAAATTTTGCACGCAAGTCATTTTCGACATCACGGACCTACTCTAACTTCCGGATTCAGATTTTGACCCCGATATCAAAAAGTTCACTTCCGGTCAAACTCCTCAAAAACCTTTAAATTCTATCTTTAGCCAAATGACTCCAAAATAACCTACCGACCTCTGAATTTTTTTCCGATCGCGCTCCAAAATCCAGAATCACCATACGGAGCTATTCACAGACTCGAAATTCCAAACAGACATCGATAACACTGAAATTCACTTCAAGCCAAACTTATGAAAATTTCTTCTAAAATACTAACTTCCACAATATGCGCCAAAGCGCTCCCGGGTTATCTAAAACCCGAACCGGGCATACGCCCAAGTTTGAAATCATCATACGAGCCTGTTGGAAGCTTCAGATCCCGATTCTGAGGTCGTTTACTCAAAGATCTTGTCCTAGCTAATTCTTTCAACTTTAAGCTTCCGAAATGAGAATTCTCTTCCCAAATCAACTTCGAGCTTGCCGAAATTCAATTTCGACCATGCGTACAAGTTATAACACCTAAAATGAATCTTATCATGGTCTTAGACTGCTGAACGACGTGCTAGGTCTCAAAACGATCGGTTGGGTCGTTACATGCGATAAGGGGTGCAAGTTACAGTAATGACAGCAGGAAATGGTAATAAGAGACAGTCAATAAACTCTAACCAACAAAATGAACAAAACAGAATGATAAAGCTGTTGGGCATCACCTTTCGTGATTTTACTCTCAACCTCACTATGAAACAATAATAACGGTGTCACGACACATTTCTACAATAGGTCATGATGGCGCCCGACACCGTTGCTAGGCAAGCCAAAGCGGAATATTCCCAACTTCTTATGCCAATTTTTGCGGAATTTAGGTGAAATAATTATCCGAATTTGGATCCGAAACCAAAAGTGATAGATAAAAATAAATAACATAATAATACAACCCCAAAAACTAGTCTACCAAAGTGTGTGCCAAGACTTGGTGTCACAAGTACGGGCATCTAGTAGAATATACAAAAGAATATCTCTATCCTATTGTCTGAGATAAAGAAACACAACAAAAGTAAAGAAAGACTCCATTCGGCTGCTGAGCGACATAGGAAGGAAGTAGCTCACCATGGAAGTCTCTGCCTCAAATTCAAGAGCGCGGACCGGACTGGTAACCAGATGTATCTGCCTCAAATCATGTATAATTAAGTACATAAGCGTAGTATGAGTATATAAACAATATGTACCCAATGAGTATCTTTCACGACCCGGATTTCCCACCATCGGGAGTCGTGATGGCGCCTACTGTCGGAGCTAGGCAAGCCAGACATTTTAAACATATTCGGATAACAACGCAACAATAATAAGATAACAAATCTTTAAATAAAGCGGAAGTCTGTTAAAACATAAATAACTGAAAACCCAAAATGCGGAAATTTAAAATTTCACTACCCAAGACTGGAGTCGCTACCTCACGAACGACTAAAAAGTGCTACAAACAAGTCTGAATAGAAAATACATAATGTCTGTCTCGGTGCAATGAAAAAAAATTGAAGATATGGAAAGGCACTTCGGCCTGCGAACGCCAGCTAGGCTACCTCGAATGTACCTGGACTGGAAGCTCGCTCCCAAAATGCTACTGCTACTCAATTGCTGCTCCAACACCTGGATCTGTGCAAAAAGATGCACATAGAGTAGCATCAGCACAACCGACCCCATGTGCTGGTAAGTGCCTGGCCTAACCCCGGCGAAGTAGTGACGAGGCTAGACCGGACCACCAAATAAACCTGTGCAGATATATATACAAGTTCAATAAAGTAATAGCGGAAAGTAAAATATTAATACTGGGAGGGGAATATGCTTAAGGGGTAGCAGATAAAACGGAATATCAAGAATAACGAGGACACTACATCTGATTTCTTCTAACACAGAATAAGGGAAAACAAACTACTTTCACTTGTTTCAATCTCCTCCCGTTGCAGGCGTGCAACTCGATCCCATTTCTCAACATATTACGTGGTAGGCGCACCACTCGATCCCATTTCATAATATCACGTGGTAGGCGTACCACTCGCTCCCATTTCATAATATCACATGGTAGG
>MU729793.1:0-15460 GCA_026770625.1 Nicotiana glauca
TTTAGGGTGTAATGTTTATTTTGTATATTTAAAACCCCTTAATGATTTGAGACCGTTAGATCACATGAATCAACTTATATTTAAAACGGCGCCGTTTGTGTTTTAATGAAGACATGACCATATCCGTTAGATCAAATGAACGAATGGTCCAGATTGACGTCACGATACGGCGTCGTCTTATTTATTCAGGATCCGTGTATCATGGCCGTTGGATCAGGCATTTCAATGGTCCAGATTTAGCTACATTAAACGGGGTTGTTTTGGCTTGGGTTGGGCAGACCGGGTAAAATGCTTTGGGCTTGGGCAGTTTTCTTTGTTTTTGGACTTAATTGGCCCAATTAGCCATTCTTTCCCTTTCTTTTGTATTTTAATTTTTATATTTAGTTTCATTTGTATTTTTGTACTACTTTTGTATTATTATTTTCTGTATTTTATTTTTCTTTATATTTCTGTATTTTCTTTTCTTTTATATTTTGCATTTATTTTTCCCTGATTTATTGCGTTGTTAGCTAATTAATTTCTATTTTTTATGATAATTTTTCAATTAAAGCGTAAAAAATGCTATTTTTGATTTTTCTTTAAAATGAATTAATTGTAAAATTGAACCCCTAATGTATGTGTATATTTTGTATTTTTATATTTATTATTTTTTATATGAATTAAAATACAACAATTAGCACCCATTTCAACAAAAATCTACAAAAATGATAAAATAATAAAGAAATCATCTATTTGAATCTTTTGGAATAAAATTGCTTAGGGCAAAAATCACGTGCTCACACTAGTATGGCCTTGTCGGCGTATGTTTTGAGTTTACAACTGATCACGTTGGCCTTATAGGCCCGTATGTTGCATGTATAAGTTTCTATATCAGGATGGGTCATTTTGTGTCGAGTGTTTCCTCATATTTTATTCTTGTTGCCTCATACACCCTTTCTGGCCCACTTACCTATGATGATGTAATAAGAAAGATATTTTACGTTGGTACTTGATTGAGTAAGGCACCGGGTGCCCGTCGTAGCCTATCAGTTTGGTTCGTGACAATTGTGCAGATGCGTAGTATGAGTACACCACAATGGTACCCAGGAAGTGTCAAGCCTAAGCTCGGTAAAGTAGTGACGAGGTCAGGTCAGGGCCCTACTGGAATATAAGAAATAAGGCAGAAGATAAAAATGATACAATAGAATGGCAGGGAACTGAAACAATAAGAATGTATGGAAAGCGACAGCATGGGAATCAAAGAACACAAATCCAACACGTAAGGAAACACGAATCTTACATGTTAAGGAATAACAACAACAACAACAAACAATACAACAACTAGAGGAAACAACAACCACACAGCAGAAACCTCGTGCCACAATAACAATCCGCATGGCAGAAACCTCCTGCCTTAATAAGATGTCACACGCAGAAACCCCGTGTCACAATAACAATTCGTACGGCAAAAACCTCGTGCCACAACAACCAACCCGCATAGCAGAAACCTCGTGCCACAATAAAAATCCGCATGGTAGAAATATCGTGCCACAATAGCAACTTGCATGGCAGAAACCTCGTGCCACAATAACAATCCGCGCAGCAGAAACCTCGTGCCACAATAACAATCCATACGGTAGAAACCTCGTGCCACAATAAATACCCGAACGGTAGAAATCTCGTACCACAATAATAATCCGCATGGCAGAAATCTCGTACCAAATAGCACTATGCACGACAGAAACCTCGTGCCATAACCAAACGATCATCTCAACAATAATCACGAAAACCAACATGAAACAAATGAAATAATGATACTACAAACAAAGAATCCTACAGTTAATGAATGAATACGGAATCAAGGAAACAAGTAATTCAACTAAGCATGTTGTACAAATTGCTATTAAGAGATGAGACACGTAGACATGTGAAATTAGGCTAAACATGATGATTATACATGCTAGAGTAAATCAATTAAGGAAATAAAAGGGAAACTACTTAGCAAAAACTGGATTTTCAACATTTTGCTCAAGTACTCACTCGTCACCTCGCGTACATGGCCTTCACATTTTGCAAATTACCATAACAATACCAAATCCTAAGGGGATTTCTCCCGCACAAGGTTTAACAAGTCAGTTATCTCAAACCAAGCTCAATCAATCAATAAGAATGCCTTTTCCTCGACTTTACGACTCTGAACGGCTCAAATCTAGCCAAAAGCAATTACATACTATAAATATAACTATAAGAAACTAACCTATATAACAAAAGTATGAATTTAGCAAAGAATTAGAAAATTGCCACAAAACGTCAACCAGGGCCCATATCTCGGAATTAGGTAAAAGTCAAAAACTCTAGACACCCTTTCGACCACGAGTCCAACCATACCAAACTTACTCAAATTCGATACAAAAATCTCGATCAAAACCTCAAAATTTGGCCTAAGAACCTTCCTCCATTCCCGCCAATTTTCCACCCTAAATCACTAATTAAATGATAAAATCAAAGACTTAAACATGGAATTTAACCAATACTAAGTAAGAATCACTTACCCCAATCAATTCCTTGAAAATCTCTTCAACAGTCGCCCAAATCTGAGGTCTCTAGCTCAAAATATGAAAATTGGGTTGAAACCCTCATTTTTGAAATTAATATTGTTGCCCAGGTATTCCTTCTTCGCGAATGCTAAAATTGCCTCACGTTCGCGATAAAAAAAAATGATACAACCCAAATTCACTTCATCATGAACGCGGAATGAGCCTTGCATACATGAAAAAAGCACAACTGCCAGGATCCACTTCGCGAAGGCGGTCCTTCTTACGCGAACGTAAAGAACAACATCACCTGCCTCTTCAGTTACCCTTCGCGAATGCGCCTTCGCAAATGCGAAAGGGAATTTCTCGCAACACTCAAACTCCTCAACGCAAACGCGTAAGCACCTTTGCGAACGCGTAGAAGGAAACCAGACACCAGAAATCTGTAGCTTCAGCCATCTTCCATGTCCAAATTCGAATCCGTTAACCATCCGAAATCCCCCGAGGCCTCCAGAACCTCAACCAAACCTACCAACAAAAAAATTATACAAACTTATTTGAGCCTTCAAATCATATCAAACAATGCAAAAACCACGGAACACGCATCGATTGAAGCTTAATGAACTTTGGAACTTCTTACTTCTACATTTGATGCCGAAACCTATCAAATCATGTCCGATTGACCTCATATTTTGCACACAAGTCACAAATGATACCACAGACCAACTCCAACTCCTGGAACTTAAATCCAAGCCCGGTAACCATGAAGTCCACTCTCGGTCAAACTTCAAAATTTCCAACTTCCGTCATTTCAAGCCTAATTCAACTACGAACCTCCAAATCACATTTCGAATACACTCCTAAGTCCAAAATCACCAACGAAGATAACAAAACCATCAAAAATCTAATCTGGAGCCGTTTACACATAAGTCAACATCCGGTAAACCTTTTCAACTTAAGATTTCAACCTTGAGACTAAGTGTCACAACTCATCTCGAAACCTATCCAGACCCGAACTAACTACCCCGGCAAGTCACATAATAACTGTAAAGCATAAAATAAACTGTAAATAGGGGAATAGGGATACAACTCTCAAAATGACCGCCAGATCGTTACGTCCTCCCCTACTTAAAATAAAGGTTCATCCTCAAATGAGTATAGAGAAATACCTGAAGTGGTGAAGAGATGAGGATAACAGCTGCTCATATTATGCTCGGTCTCCCAAGTCCCTTCCTCGATTGGCTGACCCCTCCACGGAACCTTCACTGAAGCAATGTTCTTCAAACTCAACTTTTGAACCTGCATGTCAGAGATGGCCACCGGCTCCTCAATCTAAGACAAATCCTTGTCCAACTGGACTGAGTTGAAATCTAACACATGAGACGGATTGTTGTGATACTTCCCGAGCATCCAAACATGGAATACTGGATGTACTATAGCTAGACTAAGTGGTACTGCAAGTCTGTAAGCCACCCCTCCAACCCTCTCAAGGATCTCAAAAGGCCCGATATACCTAGGGCTCAACTTGCCCTTCTTCCTGAACCTCATAACATATTTCATGGGCAAAACCCAACCATGATTGCAACATCGCGAACCTTCCGATGACTCTTCAGTCTGGACTTGGCCGTATGAAGTTGATCCTGAATCAATTTAACTTTTTCTAAAGCATCCTAAACTAAGTCTGTACCAATAAACTAGCCTCGCCCGACTCAAACCACCCCACTGGAGACCGACACGTCTACCATACAAAGCCTCCTATGTGGCTATCTAAATGCTCGATTGGTAGTTGTTGTTGTAGGAAAACTCCGCAAGTGGCAAGAATTGGTCCTAATAACCCTAAACTTCATCACATATGCACGAACCATATCCTCCAATATCGGAATAGTGCGCTCGGCTTCTTCGTCCGTCTCAGGGTGAAATGATATGCTTAACTCAACCTGAGTACCTAACTCATGTCGTATGACTCTCGAGAACCGCAATGTAAACTTTGTACCATGGTTAGAGATGATGGTACTGGAATGCCATGAAGCCTGACAATCTCGTAGATATAAACTCGAGCCAACTGCTCAGAAGAATAAGTAGTTATCACCGGAATGAAATGAGCTGACTTGGTCAACCTATCCACAATCACCCAAATTGCATCGAACTTCCTCTAAGTATGTGGCAGCCCAACAACAAAATCCATAGTGATCTGCTCCCACTTCCATTCTGTAATCTCTAGCTTCTGAAGTAATTTACCTGGGCGCTGATGCTCATACTTCACTTAGTGACAGTTTAGGAATCGAGCTATATACTTCACTATGTCCTTATTCATTCTCCTCCACCAATAATATTGCCTCAAGTCCTGATACATCTTTGCGGCACCTGGATCAATGGAGTACTGCAAATTGTGAGCCTCCTGGAGAATCAACTCACGAAAAAAATCTACATTGAGCACACATACCCTGCCCTACATCCTCAATACACTGTCGTCCCCAATAGTGACCTCTTTAGCATCACCATGTTGAACTGTGTCAATAAGGTCAAGTAGATGTAGGTTATCATATTGACACTCTCTAATACGATCATGAAGAGAAGACTGAGAAACCACACAAGCCAAAACTCGACTCAGCTTAGAAGCATCTACTCTAACAAACTAGTTGACCAAGGCCTGAACATCCAATGCCAGTGGCCTCTCTGCTGCTGTAGATATGCTAGACTGCCCAAACTCTCCACCCTTCTAATTAAGGCATCGGCCACCATATTGGCCTTCCTAGGATGGTATGGAATGGTGATATCATAGTCCTTAAGAAGCTCTAACCACCTCCGTTGACGCAAGTTAAGATCCTTTTGTTTGAACAGATGCTGTAGACTCTGGTGATCGGTATAGATCCCGCTAGGGACATTGTACAAATAGTGCCGCCAAATCTGTAAGGCATGAACAATAGCTGCTAACTCAAGGTTGTGGACACGATAGTTCTTCTCATGCACCTTCAGTTATCCAGACGTGTACGCAATCACCCTATCTCCATGCATCAACACCGCACTGAGACCAATACGCGACGTATCACAATATATAGTATAAGACCCCAAACCTGTAGGTAATACCAATATTGGGGCTATAGTCAAAGCAATCTTGAGCTTTTGAAAGCTCTCCTCACACTCCTTTATCCACCTAAACGGAGCACCCTTCTTGGTTAGCCTGGTCGTAGGTGAAGTAATAGATGCGAACCCCTCTATAAATTGATGGTAATACGCCGCCACACTAAGAAAACTCTGGATCTTCGTAGCTGAGGACGGTCTGTGCCAACTCTGCATTGCTTCAACCTTCTTCAGATCTACCTTGATCCCTTCACTCGACACTACGTGACCCAAAAATGCCATTGAATCTAGCGGGAACTCACACTTGGAAAATTTCACATATAACTTCTTTTCTCTCAAGGTCTAGAGCAAGTCCTCAGGTGCTGCTCATGATCCTCCCGACTTCGGGAGAATACTAGAATGTCATCAATAAATACAATGACAAATGAGTCAAAATAAGGCCGGAACACACCGTGCATCAAGTGCATGAATGATGTTGGGGTGTTGGTCAGCCCAAATGACATCACTAGGAACTCGTAATGACCATACCGAGTGCTAAAGGCAATCTTTGGGATATCTAGCTCCCGAATCTTCAACTGATGATAGCCTGAACGCAAGTCAATCTTGGAAAACACTAAGGCACCCTGTAACTTATCAAATCGGTCATTAATACAAGGCAATGTATACATGTTATTCACTGTAACCTTGTTCAACTGGCGATAATTAATACACATGCGCATGAAACCATCCTTCTTCTTCACAGACAAGACTTGAGCACCCCAAGGCGACACACTAAGCCGAATGAAGCCCTTATCAAGCAACTCCTGCAACTACTTATTTAGCTCTTTCAACTCTGGTAGGGCCGTACCATATGGGGAAATAGAGATGGGCTGAGTGCCCGGCAACAAACCAAAACCAAAATTGATATCACTGTCGCGCAGCATGCCCGGAAGATTTGCCGAAAATACATCTGGATAATCCCTCACTATCGGAACTGACTCCAGGGTAGGAGTATCAACACTCACATCTCTGACATAAGCTAGATACGCCTCACACCCCTTCTCAACCATCCGTTGAGCCTTTAAAAATGAAATAACTCGGCTAGGATTATAATCTAAGCTACATTCTGCACTTTAACCATGGTAATTTTGGCATAGCCAGTATCACGGTCTTGACATGACAATCAAGAATATCATAATGAGGTGACAACCATTCCACGTCCAAAATAATACCAAAGTCTAACATGCTAATCAATAATAAATTGGTTGTGGTCTCAAAACTACTAAGAACAACCAAACATGACTAATACACATGGTCAGCAACAATATAATCTCCTATAGGTGTAGACACATTGATAGGAGAACACAAGGAATCATGGGATACACTTAAATACGGAGAAAAATAAGATGAGACATATGAATAAGTGGAGCATAGATAAAATAAGACTGATGCATCTCTATGACAGACCAGAAAGATACTTGTGATGACATAGTCGGAGACCACTGCCTCCATTCGAGTAGGAAGAGCATAATATCTAGCCTGGCCTCCCTCTCTAGGGCGACCTCTACCTGCCCGACCTCCACCTCGAGCTGGCTGAGCAGGTGAAGTGGTAGCTGGTGCTGTAACCATAACCTGAGGACCCGGTGGAGCACGCAGAGCCTGAGTAGTCTGTAGAGGTGCACCCCTCCTAAGTCTAGGGCAATCCCTCACCATATGACGAGTGTCACCACACTCAAAACGAGCTCTCGGAGGACATGGGTGTTATGACTGGATCAGGCTTGATCAGCTAGACTGATCATTGAAAATCACCCCGTGCAGGAGGTGCGCTAGACAACGATGGTCCATAATAGGGAGCCTGAGGCCTAGGAGTGGCCGAAATACCACTGGCGGCTGGAAGTGCTGAATGAACAAGTAGACTGACATAGCCCCTAAGCTGATGAGTTGCAGCTGGAGCACGGGTACCACTATATGTACTAGACTCTCAAGACCTCTTGGCCTCTCTCTCCTCTCTCTCCCGAGGCAGCATACCCTTAAATCTCCTAGCAATACCACTACATGCTGGTATGCAATATCCATCTCCAACTCTTGGGCCATACTAAATCTGAAGTTGGGGTTGAGCCCCTCGATAAATTGACATACCCGTTCTTGAACAATAGCAACCAAGGCTAGTGCATGCCTATCCAAATCATGAACCGAATCGCATACTCCGACACGGTCATAGAACCCTAGCGCAACTACTCAAACTCTGCACGCTATGCATATTTGAGACTCTGGGGAACATACTCCTTCAAAAAAATATTCGAGAACTGAGTACCTAAATCATAAGTGAGTAAAGCTGCCTCAGTTGGAATACCCAACTCATATGCTTGCCGCCACTGATATGCTGCTCCTCTAAGCTGGAACACAGTGAAAGCAACCCCACTAGACTCTGCAATACCCATAGTACGAATGATACAGTGACACTCCTCGACAAAACATTGGGCATCCTCTGACACCAAGCCACTGAAAGTAGGAGGGTGTTACTTCTTATACCTCTCGAGCTTGAGTTGCTCCCCCTCAGAAACTACAACCCTAACCTCAGGCTGAATTGGGGCTATTGGATGTACAGGTGTGACCTCTAGAACTTGGTCGACCTGAACCTGCACTCTGGGGTACAGGAGGTGGGAGTTTGTGCTCCTCCCCAGCTTGATAAGTGGCAAGAGCAAAATAGGATCAACCCTGCCTAAGTTAAAGTTCCGAACATGCTCAAAAACTGGGAAAGGGTCTCCTGAAGAGCTGGTGCAGTAACAGGCATTTCAGGTGCCTACACTCCAACTAGAGCTACTTGTGTCTCCTATGTAGCAGCCCGTGCGTGTGCTCTAGAAACACCACGTGGACGTCCTCGGCCTCTACCCCGGCCCCGGCCTCTCGTGGCTCTAGAAGGGGGCACGGGTGTCTGGTCATCTGATCGGGCCGTACATGTCATCATCATCTATAAGAGAATAGAAAGACATAAGTTTAGAATCCTGAAGTTAACAATTTCGCACGACAAGGAATCAAGGAATTGAAATTTTTCCTAACAGTTCCATAGCCTCCCGAAGATAAGTACAGACGTATTTGTACCGATCCGCGAGACTCTACTAAACCTGTTGTAAGGCTCCATGAAAACTTTTACTCAAAACTCGAAAGCTCGTAGTTCCAAATTAGAAATATGTGTTAAAAAGTCAAGGAATAATGTTTTACAGAAAAGTGCAATTCTGCGGTCCAGTATGCAGCCGCATAACAGCTATGCAGACCGCGTAGTTGCCGCAGAGTCAAGCAGTAGTGATGGTTAATTTTGAGGTCAACTATACGACCAATTATGGGATTGTATAGTCGATATGCGGGCTTCATAGTCGTCGCATAATCCCCTTGGAGTTTTTGTGAGGAGCAGTTCTGCGGTGCATTATGCGACCGCAGAACTGGTATGCGGGCCACATTCTTATCGCATACCCAGGCAGATTGTTCAGGTTTTTGGGAGTATTTTTGAGTTCCATTCTGCGGGCCGCATGTCAATTTTGCGATCGCAGATCTGAGTTGGGGCTCCAGATTTTTAAATTTTAAACCCGGCGCTCTATCATTATATCTTGTGCAATGGATCATTTTGAGCCTATTTTCCCGGTTCTTTTAGAGTGAGAAAGAGGGTCTAAGATAGGGGAAGTGCATTTCATCAAAATTGCTCGACAAATCCTTGTTAAAACATTAAAAATAATCAAGTGCGGCACCTAAACCTTCATCCCATGTGCTAAGACTTCGTCACCTCATCTCTTAATTTTATACATAACTATAAGGGGTCATTAGTGAGGTGATTCATGAGGATAAGGGTGATCGCATTGCATGCATGTGTTCTTAGAAGATATGGGGAAATTATAAATAGATAGGCATGGGGAATAGGCTAGTGTAATCTTGCATAAAAAGACCATAAGGCCTTGATGAACACTCAATGCTTGATAAAATGCTCAAGTGAGCTTAGGTTATGATCGTTTCTTGATTATGGGTTCAATTGTGCTACATTGCTCAAGATTGAAGTGCGAACATTCCGAAACATTATAGGATTAAAGAAAGCTCAGTTGAGGTATGTATGGCTAAAAACCCATCTTTTAGAAACTGGGCTCCGTTGGTATTTGTGTAAATACGGTAAGATTAAAGTTGAATTGTTGTATTAATTGTTGTTTCACATGAATTTGGGGTTGCAACCTTATATGCGTGAAAGATGTGTCTCAATATGATCAATATGCTATTTTTTATAACTTGAAAAGGTGCAAGGAATACAAATCATGTATTGAAATGCTTAGACCTTAAATTGAGAATGAAGCTGTATATGTTGTGCCATCTATGTGAATTCTCATCTATGATTACAATTTTATTTGCTTTTGTGTGCACATATTGTCCTAAATTACAAATCTAACATTGAAATTGGCAATGATGTGAGATATGTCCTAGTGCCAAATATATGACGTGATAGTTGTGGCCCCAAGTGCCTATGAAATGATATATGTGAAACAAAGATTGAAATGAGATGATTGATGGAAAAGGTAAATGCCTTGGTAAGGCGGCCTAGCCGATCGGGTTTGAGATCGGATGCCATGCCGCACATATGGTGGTATTGTGTTTGTAATTGAAGTGTATGTATCTTATGAGGCAACCTAGTCGATCGGGTCGAGATCGGACTCCGCTCAAGCTAGCGGTGGTATTGTGAACAATGATGAACAGTATGAAATGCCCCAAGCTAAAGGTTATGGAAACATGATGTGAAAATTGTATGATTCTTTTATATTGATAATGTTGTGATCGTTTAATGCTTTTGAGTTACACATGTGATTTCCTTATTTTTGTATGCAAGTTCTTTCTAACTAGATGGTATCTAGTTATACATACTAGTACCATTCCATGGTACTAACGTCCATTTTGCTGGGGGCACTATATTTTTAAATGAATGGAGGTGGCTCCATAGAGGACAATGCCGATCGTGTGTAGCAGAGTCTCCTCCTCTCAAAGTCTTGGTGATCCCCTTTCTCCTTCAAGGGGTTATGTTGTACATCTTTGATGTAGACTTCCACTTTTGAGGTATAGTCGGGGCCTTGTTGCCGGCATCGTCATAATTTGTCTTTTATATCCATAGAGGCTCCGTAGACGTTTGTGTAGGTTACGTATGGGTGTTGGATGGGTCTATGAACTATGTTGTAATTCTAAACTCTTTTTTTCTCTAAATTGTAACTGTATGGAAATCATGTAACCTAACTACGATTTAAGATTGTGATATAAAATGAACTATCAATGTTGAATGTACAACCCCTCCTATTGTCTAATTAAATGAAAGTCGGATTCCTTAATCATATTGAGTTGGGTAGAAAGTGTTTAATAGGGCTTGCTCAGTTGGGTTCACTCGATTGAGTGTCAGTCGCGCCTCCCGAGGTTGGGGAGTGACACCTGCTTATGACTCATAAAAACCTATGAACCTAGAGCTCTAATACCAACTTGTCATGATCCAAATTTCCCTCTGTAGGATATCGTGATGGCACCTAGTCTCTAAGACTAGGTAAGCCTAATAAAAATGTGGAATAACTGAGATATATGCTAAACTTAAAACATCAACTGTTGTAATAAATAAATCTGCAACTCAGAGTAGGAACAACTCCCAAAACCAGGTAAATATAAGCAAAAAGCTCTAAGGAGAAATACAAATATCTCTATATATCAGAGTCTAATGAGGATAAGGAAAACAACATAATAATGATAGAGGGGGACTCGAAGGTCGGCAGACGCAGGCAGAAATACCTTGAAGTCTCCACGTACGGTCTAGCTCATAGATACTTGGTCTGGTAGGAAGTACCTGGATCTACACACAAAATGTTGTGCAGAAGCGTAGTAGTGATGAGGTTAGGTCAGTGCCCTACTGGAATATAAAAATAAGGTAGAAAATAAAAATGATACAATAGAATGGCAGGGAACTGAAAAAATAAGAATGTACGGAAAGCAACAGCACGAGAATCAAAGAACACAAATCCAACACATAAGGAAACAAGAATCTTACACGTTAAGGAACAACAACAACAACAACAAACAATATAGCAACTAGAGGAAACAAAAACTACACGGCAGAAACCTTATGCCACAATAACAATCTGCACGACAAAAACCCCGTGCCTTAATAACAATTCGCACTGCAAAAACCTCTTGCCACAATAACAATTCTTACAGCAGAAACCCCGTGGAACAAAAACCAACCCGCATGACAAAAACCGCGTGCCACAGTAACAATCCGCACGGCAGAGACCTCGTGGCACAATAACAATCTGCACGGCAAAAACGTCATTCCATTACCAAACAGTCATCTCAACAATAATCACGAAAACAAACACATAACAAAATAATGATACTACAAACAAAGAATCCTATAGTTAAAGAACGAATGCAGAATCAAGGAAACAGGTAATTCAACTAAGCATGTTGTACAAATTGAAATTAAGTGATGAGACACGTAGACATGTGAAATTAGGCTAAACATGAGGACTACACATGATAGAGTGACTCAATTAAGGAAATAAAATAGAAACTACTTAGCAAGAACTAGATTTTCAACATTTAGCTCGAGTACGCACTCGTCACCTCGCATACACGACCTTCACATATTTCAAATTACCATAACAGTACCAAAACCTAAGGAGATTTCCCCCACACAAGGTTAAACAAGTCACTTACCTCAAACCAAGCTCAATTAATCAATAAGAAAGATTTTCTCTCGACTTTCCAACTCTGAACGGCTCAAATCTAGCAAAAACCAATTACATACTATCAATATAACTATAAGAAACAAATGTATATATTGAAATTATGAATTTAGCAAAGAACTAGAAAATCGCCCCAAAAAGTAAATCTGGGACTACGTCTTAGAATCGGGTAAAAGTCATAAAATCCGAACACGCATTCGACCACGAGTCTACCATACCAAAATTACTCAAATCTGATACAAAAATCTCAATCAAAACCTCAAAATTCGACCTAAGAACTTTCCTCCAATTTTCTCCAATTTTCCACCCCAAATCACTAATCATATGAAATCAAAGACATAAACACGGAATTTAACCAAAACTAAGTAAGAATCACTTATCCCAATCAACTCCTTAAAAATACCTTCAAGAATCGCCCACATCCAACGTCTCTAGCTCAAAATATGAAAAAGTGGTTCAAACCCTCATTTTTTAAATTAATACTTGTGAGAAAGCACGGGAGAAAAATATATTCTTGATATTAGTCTATGTTACAATGAACCCTATATATATATATATATATATATATAACATATAACCTACTCCTATTACATAAGGGACTAGTACTAATTATATATATTCACATAACTATTCTAACAGTCCCCCTCAAGCTGGTGCATATAAATCATATGTATCGAGCTTGTTACATATGTAGATAATACGAGGACCAGTGAGACACTTGGTGAAAATATCTTCAAGTCGATCATTCGACTTCAAAAAACTTTATAGCAATATCTCCCGAGAGTATCTTTTCTCTGACAAAGTGACAGTCAATCTCAATGTGTTTAGTACTCTCATGGAACACCAGATTTGATGAAATATAAATAGCATCTTGATTATCACACACAAGTTCCATCTGGCTGATTTCTTTGAATTTCAACTCCTTGAGCAACTGCTTGACCCAAACTAGCTCATACGTTGCCATAGCCATGGCCCGATATTCGGCTTTGACGCTAGATCGAGCAACTATATTTTGTTTCTTACTCTTTCAAGAGACCAAATTACCTCCTACTAAAACACAATATCCAGATGTAGAACGTCTATCAGAAGGTGATCCTGCCCAATCAGCTTCTGTTTACCCAACAAGCTGCTCGTGGCCTCGATATAGTAACCTTTTGCTTGGAGATGACTTTATAAATCGAAGAATACAAACAATTGCATCCCAGTGACTATCGCAGGGAGAATCCATAAACTGACTTACAACACTCACCAGAAAAGGAATGTCAGGTCTAGTCACTGTGAGGTAATTCAATTTTCCAACCAACCTCCTATGTCTCATAGGATCTCTAAGAGGCTCCCCCTGTCTAGGAAGAAGCTTAGAATTTGGATTCATAGGAGTGTCAACAGGTCTGCAGCCCATCATTTCGGTCTCCTCAAAAATGTCTAAGGCATACTTTTGTTGTGAAATAACAATACCCGAGTTAGACTGAGCGACCTCAATACCTAGAAAATAGTTCAATCTACCCAAATCCTTAGTTTGGAAGTGCTAAAAGAGATGCTACTTCAGATTAGTAATACCATCCTAATCATTGCCAGTAATAACGATATCATCAATATTGTCACACCTCCTTTTGGCGCTACCGCACCCCGCGAAGGGCGTGGTAAAGGGAGTTTTTTCCAATTAAAGGACAATCGAAATGGGGTTCGTTTATTAAGAGATTTAGAGTCGCCACTTGGGAGATTTATGGTGTCCCAGGTCAACGGTTGGATCCCAAATCGAGGAAAGGTTTGACTCTATTTAACAGTCCACGAACTAGAAATCCGGATAAGGAATTCTGTTAACCCGGGAGAAGGTGTTAGGCATTTCCGAGTTCCGTGGTTCTAGCACGGTCGCTCAACTGTCATATTTGGCTTAATTATCTGATTGAAAACATGTTTTAACTTATGTGCAAATTTTAACATTTAACCGTTTTTGATATTATTATTATTATTATTATTATTTTAACAAAGAATTGCAATGTTGTGAAGACGTATCTCGAACCACGTCACATCAATGTACCCGTGGTTATCGACACATTTCGACTCCGTTGAGATTTGGATTTGGGTCACATAAATGTGCACCCAAGTTTAAGNTTGAGGGCCCCGTAATTTGCGTGTTATTTGGCGAGGCTCATCCCATTTATTATTTAAAGGCTAATTAACCGCTTTTATTATTTATTATTTTAAAAGAGAATTGCAACGTCGTGAAAATGCATCTCTAACCACGTCACAATCAATGTGCCCGTGATTATCGACACATTTCGACTTCGTTGAAATTTGGATTTGAGTCACATAAATGTGCACCCGCGTTTAAGAAGGTAACATTATTAAATACGCGCCTAAAGATACTAACGCATTATTATTTTGGGAAGGCCGTGAAATTTGCTAAACGGCTCATCCCGAAGTCTAAGTATTTTTAATATATATATATTTATGAGGGCCACGCAATTTATGTGTTTTGTTTAGCGAGGCTCATCTCGAGTTCTAGTTTTAAAGGATTGTACTCAACTAAACCAAACTACGGATATTCATATTTAAAACTAATTTGAAGTCAAGTGTCACAACTACAACTACGTCTCCGAATCTTTCAATCACAGATTTCTATATTTACACATTGGAATTAAAAGCTCACTATTACTATTACGAGAAAGAATAAAAAACTAACCACATGAACACTAAAACAGTTACATCATGCATATGACTCAATTGAACCAACTTAATATTAATAAAAATGTATCTAATCATTTTAGCAAAGGCATGAAGGTAGTAAATCAGAGAAATGATAATCTCAAATAAGCTACAATATTGCTTTTAATTGCTATAACAGTGAATAAAACTAAACATTCCCAATACAGTCAAATAAAGATAACGGACCTCAAATTGCTAGAACTTCGGACAGAACTGTTGGAGACTTTAAGCCATTTGGCTTTAAAGTAGAAGAAGTGTGAATTGGAAATAGAGGGAAATAAAATGGAGGGAAAATGAAAATTTGAAGAAGTGAATTTTGTCTTGCACTTTGTCCCTCATTGGTGAGGGACAACCACATTTGTATGCTTATATATAGAATCACTTCTTAAAGCTCTTAAAAGGAGTTGAAGAGAATGAACCCTCGCGCCGTCG
>MU729793.1:19158-31354 GCA_026770625.1 Nicotiana glauca
TTGCATCCTACTTCGCAATATCTCTCTCTCAAATTCGTAAGTGTGATTTTGCTCCGTTTTTGAGTTCGTTGGAATCCTGCAGTTTGTATTGCCACTGTTGCAGGAAGGTTTATTCCGTTTTATCCTGGGAGGATTTAATCCATTGCCTTGGCAACGTGTGAGGGGGTTAAAATTTCTTAAGGACACACAAGGAAATTGTGGACTCGGAAATTTCTCATTCTTCTACCTTTCTTTATTTTCTAACAGTTTATTTTTAACACAGTGACACCAACAATAACCATCCAAACAAGAGTGTGAACAAAAAATAGAAAAGCTGTTAAGTTGATTTATTATATTCTCCACGTTAGTATATATTATAGTATTAGTAACTAGTCAATAGCAATATCAAAATATATTAAGCAACACCTGGCAGACACTGTTAAATTTATAACATGAGCTATACGGGGTATAAAAGTTTAATGAAACGTGCAAAGAACAGAAAACTGACAGTGATTCAAATAGATCGAAAGAAAAATCGCTCTCCTGATATATAGATAAATAGGATCATGACTCTGCAGTGTATTTCTCTCTTAGTTACTTGTTTATTGAAACAATTATACGGTGAAAAAAAACAATATAAATAACATTGTGAAAGTAAAGTACCCATAAATCCTTTTCTTCTATAAGTGATCTTTCTGGCTCCAATAATGAATAGGAATTATATTGTCATTGTGTACGTGTAGAATAGAGGATAAAGTCACCCCCAATTTCCCGATGAAGAAAATAGGGGCAACATGATTCGACACCGGGTCAGGTAAGGCAGAGGGTGCCTGTAGATCGGAGCCCGGGGGTGGATGAATGATGCATCGAGCATGGCCAAACATGGGAAGAATCGGGGCTCCAGCGTAACGAAAAATCGAGGTTAAAGGGAAGACGTTTAAAGAGGACAAAAAGAAGAAAAGAATTTTGATCTTATTTAGGCTTGTATTAGGATTAAAATTCCTCTATTATATAAAGGAGAGAACCTTTTAATATTATGGATCATTATTGGCACGCATATCAAAGAAATAAAGTTTACTTTTGTCTTTTAGCAATTGTTCATTGTTCTTCAGCAGTTCATCCATTCAGTTGCAACCGAGTTCCATCCCGTGAGCTAGATTGGAACCGGTTTCTAGTGTTCAAACCCAACGCCAAGCTTAATTATTTCATCGCATTTGGTTTGATCGTTTTTCTTTCTTTTAATTCAATCAATTGTTGTTCTTTGACCATTCGTGTTAGATTAAAAAATCATGTATCCTTTAAACCGCATATAAATTTAATTATTACTCATTTTAAGGGAAAATAATTTGGCGTCCACCATGGGCCTAAGGATAATAGTGATAATTTAATACGAATCTTTATAACACACTCTATTTTACGCTTGCTCTTTGAAGTTTCATTTCAGGATTATTCAACATGTCAAATTGCTAATTTGCTCACGTGAATGTTGATGCCGAGTCCGACCACCACGGTGAAAATAATAACGTTGTACCAAGCAACGACATGCCCCCAGTCGACCCAAATGGTGTTCCAATCGCTGAGCTAGTCGATGACAATTCATAGGTTGCTATCAGCATCAACCTACCGACTGATCCGAAAATAGCATTCACGGGGCACTTCGGTCGTCGGCTCACGAGGCGCCCGAAGGGGGAGGTGATGGAGTTAGTTTATGTTTTATTTGTCAGATGTTACAAGCTTAGCAATTTGCACTGGCACAATTGTAGAATTAAAATCACACACACAACACAGCCGAACCCGAAAGGGTTGGAGAGGATACTCGAAGAGAGGAACAAATTGTCACAAGACCCAATGGATCTGAACCCGGAAAAACTTCTGAGGTGATGAAAATGCTCGAAGCACTGATAAAATGAGTAAAATCCGGAGAGAAGAAGATAGAGGCGAGCGATAAAAAGGTGGAAACTTACAATTCGAGGGTCGATCATATCTCGGGAGCGCTCCTGATATTGAAAGGGCCGGATTCCAAAATGTTCATTCAGAAACCTTTCTGCCCGAACGTGACACCAAAACCAATTCAAAAAAGGTTTTGCATTCCCGATATTCCCAAATACAACAGGACCACAGATCCAAACGAGCATGTGACCTCCAACACGTGTGCAATAAAAGGTAACGACCTCGAGGATGACGAGATCGAATTGCTGTTGCTGAAAATTTTTGGGGAAATATTATCAAAAGGAGCAATGATACGGTACCATAACGTACCTCCAAATTCTATTGATTCATTTGCTATTCATGCATATGCCTTCGTTAAAGCCCAAGCGTGCACTATCAAACTTGAGACGGGGAAATCGGACCTGTTTGAAGTCAAGGAAAGGGGGAACGTGATGCTTAGGGAATTCGTGTCAAGATTCCAAATGGAACGGATGGACCTGCCTCCGGTGATAGATGATTAGGCCGTTCAGACATTAACTTAAGCCTCAACCCTCGAAGTTCGGTTACTTCTCAACAATAGAAGAAAAACTTGATAGAGTACCCAACGGTTACCTGGGCCGATGTCCACAATAGATACCAGTCAAAAATCAAAGTCGATAAAGACCAACGAGGGGCTCCCTTGGGGTCAGTTTATCCCAATAGAACAAATGACAAGCCTAAAAGAATAGTGTATCAGGAGTCGAGACCGATACGATCCTTACAACTTAGATAGAAGGGGAAACGAACCCAAATGTCATCCCATCAGGGACGATTTAGAAGAAATGATCGGGGTCCAAGAAATCAAGGGTTGGTGAATAGATATGGTTTCAACAGGTCACCCGGGGTCAGAGATCCCCCAAGACTATCAGAATATAAATTCAATGTGGATGCAGCGAGTATAGTGTTAGTCATCGGTCGCATCAAGGAGACCAAGTAGCCAAGGCCGCTCTTGTCCGATCCCGCATAGAGGGATCACAATTTGATATGTAAATATCATGGTACTTACGATCACAGAATCAAGGATTGTCGATAGTTAAGGGAAGAAGTGGCTCGTCTGTTCAACAATGGGCATCATCAGGAATTCTTAAGTGAGCTGGCCAAGAACCACTTCGAAAATAGGGATGCAACCAAGCAGATCGAATAGGAAGAACATCAACATGTGATAATGATTATCGGATGAGTAGATGTTCCACAAGGAATAATGATAAAACACACCAAAATATCTATCACCAGAGAAAAACAAACTCGAGATTATGTCTCGGAGGGAGAAATCTCATTTAGTGACGAAGGCGCAGGGGGAATCATTCAACCTTACAATGATGCACTAGTAATATCTGTACTTATTAATAAATCTGGAGTTAAGCGTGTTGTTGAGCGAGGTAGCTCGGCCAACATCATTTGATGGAGAGTTTTAGAACAACAAGAGCTATTGGATCAGATCGTACCAGCAGTTCAAATACTGAACGGTTCAATATGGCATACGAGACGCGAAGGGTGAAATCACCTTAGCGGTCAACACAGTCGGAACCACCCAAGAGATGAAGTTCTATGTAATCGAGGGAGATACGAGATACAATGGGTTATTTGGGAGATTGGGTCCACAAAATGAGGGCAGTATCGTCGATTTTGCATCAAGTGTTTAAGTTTCCAACCCCAGGTGGAATCAAAATGGTCTACGAGGAACAACCGGTCGCAAAATATATGTTCGATATCGAGGAAGTGATCCCGGTGCTCACAATCACGACATCAAAAAGTGAGGGACTGGTCGAAGATAAAAGCCACCAAATAGCAATCATATGGGTCGACCGTGACTGGGCCAGAAAAATTGAGGAACGCCCAAAAGACGAGGAAGATGACTTCGGGGTCCCTAGATACTTTATAACACTTGATGATATCGGTGCCTCCAAGTCAATAATCGAGGAACTGGAATAGGTCATATTGATTAAGCACCTGCCGGCCAGAAAGGTATATATGGGCATGGGATTAACCCCCAACTCAGAAAAAACTCATTAATTTTCTTAAAGCTAATGCCGATTTTTTTCCCGGTCCCACTTAGATATGACAGGAATCCCACCAGAGATAACTACTCAAAAATTGATCTTGGATCCAAATTTCCACCCGATCAAATAGAAGATGAGGCCACAGTCCGAAGTCAAGCACACATTCATCAAAAACGAGGTAGCTAAAATCTTAAAATTAAGTTCCATTCGAGAGGTCAAATACTCGGATTGGCTAGCTAACGTAGTTGTCGTACCTACAAAAGAAAACAAGCTTGGAATGTGTGAAGATTATAAGGACTTGAATAAAGCATACCCAAAGGGCTCGTTCCCTTTCCCTAACATTGATCGAATGATCGATGCATCAGTTGGGAATGAGACGCTGAGCATTCTCGATGCCTATTCTGGGTACAACTAAATATGGATGGACCCAAACGACCAAGAGAAATCTTTTTTCATAACTAGTTTCGGCACTTACTGTTATAACGTGATGCCATTTGGACTAAAACATGTTGGTGCCATGTACCAACGACTAGTTAACCGGATGGTCAAAGAACATATAGGGAAATCAATTGAGATTCATATTGATGATATGTTAGTTAAGTCCTTGCGAGCAGAGGACCATTTGAAACATTCGTAGGAAACCTTCGACATTCTAAGGAAATACAACATGAAGTTGAACACAGAGAAATGGGCTTTCAGATTCGGCTTGGGAAGGTTCCTCAATTTCATGGTATCTAACCGATGAATAGATATCAACCCGGATAAAATAAAGTCCATAAAAGATATCAACGTGGTTGAAAAAGTCAAGGAGATACAGAGGCTGACCGAGTGGATAGACGCATTGGGCTAGTTTATTTCTAGGTCATCGGATAAGAGCCACTAATTTTTTCGTTACTAAAGAAAAGGAACAACTTCTATTGGACCCCGGAGCTCCAAAAGGCTTTAGAAGAACTCAAACAATACTTATCAAGTCGTCCTTTGTTGCACACTCCCAAAGGAGAACGAGCATTTGTACTTTTACTTGGCGGTCTCCGAGGTAGCGGTAATTGGCGTCCTGGTCTGGGAAGAAGAAGGTACATAGTTTCCTATCTATTATTTTAGTAGAACCCTGGTTGATAACGAGGTATCCACATCTAGAGAAATTAGAGCTTTCCTTGAAAAGCTCATCTAGAAAACTAAAACCATACTTTCAATGTCACGCTATATATGTCGTGGCCTCGTATCCGCTAAGAAATGTTATTGATAAACCCTAGATCTCAGGTCAGCTATCAAAATGGGTCGTAGAGATTAGCGGGTACGATATTGAATACAAACCCCGAACAGCTATGAAGTCTCGGATTTGGTAGGCTTTGTGGCCAATTTCACACCGAACTTGATCCCTAAGGTCGATAAAGAATTATTAAGTGCCTCGGGGACTAGCTTGGGGGTCTGTACCATATTCACGGATGGCACTACTAACGTAAAAGGGTCCGAGTTCGGAATTGTTTAAAACCACCCATGGGTAATATAATAAGGCAATCTATTCGAACTGTAAAATTGACTAACAATGAAGGCGAATATGATGCTATGATTGCAGGTCTAGAACTCGCTAAAAGTTTGGGGGTTAAGGTGATCGAAACCAAGTGTGACTCCCTTCTCGTTGTTAGCTATGTTAACGGGACATTCAGAGTCTAAGAAGACCGATGCGGAGATACTTAAATAAATTACAAATGGAGTTACATATGTTCAGAGAATGGACATTAGAACATATGCCTCGAGATCAGAATAGCGAGGCCACTGCTTTGGCTAACTTAAGATCGCCAGTCAACTCCGATGAATTTAATTCCGGAGCGGTGGTGCAATTGATGGGATTCGTGGGGAAGGTCATGCTGAGGTAAACTCAATGAGTTTGACTTGGTATTGGAGAAACAAATACATAGACTACGTTCAGATGGAGAAATTACCATCGGATCCCAAAGAATCAAGGGCCTTTCGAACTAAGTCTACCAGGTTTAGCTTAGTTGAAGGGAAACTGAAGATCATTTTTTGGACTGTTAGCAAGGTCCTTGGGTCCTAGGGAGACCAATTACACGATGAGGGAAGTCCGTGAGGGTCTTGCGAAAAGCAATCATGAGCAGAATCATTGGTTCGAAAATTGATTAGGGTCGGCTATTACTGGGAAGGAGATGGAAAAGGATGTGAAGGACTTTGTTAAAAAATGTAAATAATTTCAAAGGCATACCCCGATGATCTACAACCGGGGGAGCTATTGATGAGTGTTGATTTTACCACTAATTCTAGTCTCTTTTCTTTAGATTTTGCGTGTTTTAATAATAATATGAGGTCGTTTATGGTGTGTATTGTCACATTCTCAGGTAAATTATATAGCATGTGACCGAGTCCATTTACTTTTTAGTAGTGGATTTGGACGTCATCAGCTACTTCACCCGATCCTTTTCCCTTGGTCGTTGATGACGTCCATAAAAACCTCAATATGAGATATGATACGGTCGTGTGCAATACTAAGTACTCAACTAGGAGTCGGGGTCTAATAAATTGGGAGTTATGAGGGATGCTAGGGCTATATATTTGAAACAAAAAATTGGGTTATCTAGATTGTACTTCCACAACATAGTTTTGTTTACTACTTCTACTGTTACTCTAATAACTGTAGCTAAAGATAATAGACTAGAGATAAATGTTTTTGAGGTTTTCCAATTGGATTAAAGTACTAGGGTTGTGACCATAACCTAGGTGTTTTCCTAATATGATAAAGATGTTAATGCTTGTTTTTGTTGAATGGGGTGTATTATAGATCACAACTCTACATTACCCGCTCAATCTCTGTTGGAGAGTGATTTTGTCCAATTTGGCTTTCTCAACACTAAATGGGTATCAACCAAAACAGTTGATAAATGCTCAAGTCATGCTATTACTATCTCTAGGTTGAACCCTTTAATTGGGTTAATCAATATCTCAATTTACCCAATTCCTTGTTAGCTAAATTATCTTAGACTAGGTCCCTCTTTCCCAAGTAGATACTAAGTCAAATAGGCATGAACCAATATTTACAACCATTAATTCTAATTTGAAGCATGAACCAAGATAAATAATTAACACCCAATCATAAACAAGCACTAAATTAATCACCCATAAGGTTTACACACTAGGGTTGTATCACAACTCTAGCAAAAATCTAGCTACTCATAATGGGGCTTGAAGAAAATGAAGAAGAAAAGCTAATTGAACTCATAATGGAAGATTAAAATGATGAAATATAATTTAAATACACCAAAATAATGTAAAACTTTGTAAAGTAGTAAAGTAAAACAGCTACAACAACTTCAGATGTTCAACCTTGACCTAATTTTGTGAAACTCCTCTATCTATACAGAGCCAAAAATCATGGACAAAAATGCCCCTCGAGAGGTTCTGCGGCCGCACAATTCTATGTGTGGTCCATAGATTTCTTTAGCTGGCAGGAAAAGGAGTTCTGCGTCCGCATCTTTATGAATTGCGGCCGCGAGGCAATCTCTACGGTCCGCACAGGACTGCAGCCGCGAGGCAATCTTCTGCGGCTGCACAATATAAAGGCTTCAGGACTTGGTCTTTTAACATACTCTCATAACATTTTCATCTTTGTCAGTAAACCCAGTTTTGCGGCGTACAATTCATGTGCGGTACGCATATTTCTGAATGTCCCGTTGGGATTTCCTTCTTGTTTTGCAGACACATAGGGAATTCTGTGGTCTGCAATCTATTCTACAGCCACATAATTCCTTATGTAGACCGCACATTTGTTCTTCTGCGCCCTTTATTGCCTTGTGCTTCGGAACACTCCTTTTTAGTCAGATTTCATCTTGGGAGACCAAACTTCCACTATTTCAGCAATTTGCGCAATTTCATAGTTTCGGAAACACAATTCAATACTTTCGGTCAGAAACAAAAGCTAAAAGGTGCTAATAAGCAGTCAAAATACCCACTTATCAATTCCCCCAAACATAAGTCTTTGCTTATCCTCAAGCAAATAAATTAGTTCCCGCCTCCAAAAGTTAAGGGTTGTTTCAGCGAGTCAAAGGTGATCCATTCACATATCAGTTGGGACTAACAATTACTCACAGTACTCATGTATTATCAACAAGGTGACAAGTTAATCATTCATGCACATATAGTTCTAATATGACATTTGAGCTTCAAGAATTGACTTTACTCATCAAGGACTGTTACTCTATCATGTAAGCCATGGTGGACTCAAAACTCTTCCTCCTCTAATTTTCATTTTTCAAGCTCAGTTAAGAAATTACAAAGATTTATGAAAGATTCACTCATCTCTCTCAAGATAATGTCACAAGTACGCTTCAATTACCATAGGCTTGCCCCTCATGTAGATCACCAATAATGTAAGCTCACTCGGCTCAAAATCAAGCAGGACTTCTTTTAGGATGTAATAAAGGATTTGGATTAGGGTCAGATACAATATGGGTAAGTGGTTGCACCTTCGTTACGTGGTTCTGGCGTACAATGGTAGAATATAACAAAATATTATGACTGCCTAACATAGGGGACGAAGGTACAGTAAACTCAACCAAAATATGAGACCAACCCTACCGCCAAAGCTTGAATTTACTAAACAAGCAAGAAACACTCCTTCTATCTTATTAGTCAAGCGCTAACGAGCAAGAAAACTGATATGCCCTAAGAATCAACTTCATGCCTTTATTCATTCATTACAATGAGAAAATTCCACTAGTTTTATTGTTCTAAAAGCGTAAGTCAGATTTTTTAGAAAATACCTTTCAGGGTTTCTTTTTCTTTTCCAGCATTCACCCCTTCAGTAGCCTTTTGCGCGGTCCTGCTTAGCTCTTACCGGAGGAAGAGGTTTCAGGTCACCCATCCTCTTGACCTAAACACAAACTAATCCTTCTCTGTCGAGAATGTATGCCCGATTTTTGTTGAATCTTTCAATGATGGTATCCAGTTGAAATGGTTGCTAGATTGCCCCTAGTTCAAGCTCTAAGTCAAGCATTTAGGCACCAAAGACCTCTGACTACTCTCCTCGGCCTAGAAAAGAAAAATCCCATTTGCCTAGAAAGTTAAGAACTCATTGAAACTAATTGATTCTGTTTTGAAACCTTTTTGTTTTGTCTAACTTTTTAACTCTTTATTTTCTCTGAATTATTATATACATCCCCATGTATATCTTGCCTAATATCTCAATTTCAATTCAAAAATGGGTTTGGTTCACACTCTATGTTTTGAGAAAGATTTATTATCCGAAAAGAGGAAAAATGGAGTATTTTTCTAAAGAAATCGTATTTTGTTCGTACACAATCAACGGTGGCGTTCCCGACATATGTTGCAACGTCTCTAATAGCATGCTCTTACTTCATCTTTCCTTTAATAAGTCATCAAATCTGATTCTTTTTGATCTCCAGTTTCTATGGCGAACAAAGGACGAGATACACTCCATCTTTCATTTCTCGGTTCACACTTGCCAATTCTTAGAGGCATTCGCTTTTCATTGGGCATTAGAGAGACTTAACATCACTCTTTCTTTATCATTTCATTATTTTATCTCCCTTTTTTTATCTCTTGATGCTTGGGATCATTATCTCTTTTTGTATCCATTCAACCTTTCACTTATTCATGTTTTTGCTTTGGACTTTTCTTTTTTGGCCTTCTCTTCTCATAGAGATAATTTATTTTCACTTTTTGTGTATTGATACATTTTTTCAACTTCCTCATATCTCCCCCAAACTTACGTTTTAAGCCATTTCTTTCACAAGAGTGTTAAGAAAAGCTCGGGTGCCAAGAGAGGGTCACGACAAAACGGGTAAAGGCTTGTAACATAGTTATCAAATGAGAAAGGATAAAGGTTAGAAGGGGTTGACTAGGGATAATGACATTGGTTGGCAATAAAAAACTCAAACGGGACAAGGAAAGCCTACAATCACTTCTCAAGCCAAGCAAAACTTAAGATTTCACATTAAAACACATTCCGGACAAGTTCTAGACCCTTCAAATGGATACTTGGACTAAAGACAAATCATCTCACCCCTCAAGCAACTAGCTTGTAAAAGAGGATAGAGTCAAGGGCCCACAACGACCACATTCAAGATCAAAGATCACTATGGTCCAATTAAACCACTTGATGATTATCAAAGTCAACACAAGAGTCACAAAGTCACTAACTAGAGCTATTTCCTTTTTTAAAACCTTGTCTCTAACCATAAGCACGTAGTTAAGTGTGTTGGTTCCAAATGAAGCATGTTTGACTCTTCTAGCATGACTTAATTAGGTCTTTTTATTCATTACTACTACTATTATTACCTAAACACAAAAAAAAGCTTTTTCCCTTAAGAACGTAGTCACAACATCATTGGGAAAAGTCACCTGGTTCACACAACAACTACCTTTGGAAAGAACCGTGGCATTATGAAAACCAAAGGCTTATTATCTACTAAAACATAAAAAGAAACTACTAAATCAAACAAGAACTGATAAGGAAACAAACATAAAGAAGCTAAAAAGGAAAAACTATTGAAAGTATAAAGAATATACAAAATGAGAGAGAGAGAGAGAAGATATATACATAATGAGAGAGAGAGAGAGAGAGAGAAGATATATACATAATGAGAGAGAGATAGAGAGAGAGATAGAGAGAGAGAGAGAATATATATACATGAATAAGAAAAGAAAGAGAATAAAATCAAATTTTTACAGGCCAAATGTCTCAGAATGTATCAAATATAATACATAAACTCCACCCCCCCACCGAATCAAGATAAGCATTGTCCCCAATGCTTAATAAAATACGACTAAAAGAGGGGAAAGAGTGAAGAAAACTCCCTATGGCTCCTTGGACATATATGTGTCCCCAACAATATCAACACCCTCCAACTCAGCCAACTAGATCTCATAATCCTCAACTCTAGGTATGGATGGGTTGGCGAACATCTGATGCACTACCTCAGTAGTGTTGGCAGCAAGGTCTGGCTTATCAGACATGCCAACTGCTTTTTCTAGTGCAGATGGGGTTGCAGGATCTAATGCTGACCGGTGCGGGTCAAGTAACATGTCGAATGGAAGATCTCCGGCTATAGAAATTCATTTCACTTCTCTTTAAAAGCTTGTCCATTGACTTCTTGCTAGCTTGGGATTTCCTTATCTTCATTACTTCTTTTTCCAGCTCTTAGATTACTAACCCGTGCTATACCAAGGTAGCCATGATAGTGTTCTGGTTTTCTAAGAGCTTTTTAACATCTCTTCAATGGTTGGGGGAATCTGAGGTGCCTGAATAGAAGACCGGGCTACAACAATACTGGATAATTTAGACAACTTTGCATTGGTTGTCTGCATCTAGTTGTTGAGGATCGCTATTGTCTAGGAGACTCGCAGTGCAGAAAGTGGGCCAGTAGGCATGGGCACCGGCTTCAAAGTCGAAGTGGAAGTTGCGGCAGGAGCTGCAGTCGGGTCTGTAGATGATGGTGGAGGCATGGATGCAGTACAGGAGGAAGGCTCGGCCAACGTGGATGGAACATCACATGTCTCAACAACTACCATGGTTGGCTCATCAGACTGGCATTGTGAGCACGTGATTTTTGCCCCAAGCAATTAATTCCAAAATAAAATACAAAAAATGATTTTTGATTGAAATTGGTTGATTATTGTGTAGAAAGTATCAGTGTGTGCTTTAATTTGTTGAAAATAAAGTGAGAAAAATTAAAACAAAAAATACAAAATGAAATTAGTTAGAAAATACCAAAAATGTAAGGTAATTATTAGGAAATTAAAAAGTCAAAGAAAAATAAAAAATATATACAAAATAAAAGGAAAAATACATCAGGTATAAAATACAAGAAAATACAGTATAATTAAATAAATACAAGTCAAAAATATATATATACAAAATACGAAAATACAAGAAAAAAAAAATAAAATGTATAAATACAAAATGCAATGTACATCAAAATTGGGCCAAATCACAAAATTCTTCAGCCCAATTAACACTTTAACAGACCTGGCCCAATCTCAAATTTAACCGGCCAGTTCTCAACACAAAGCTAAAACGACAATGTTTGGTTCGAACAAATCTAGGTCGTTGATGATTCAAACAAACGGACCAAGATAGGCGATGGTTAAAATAAATGAAACGACATCGTTAAAGGAAATAATCACAGCCATCCGTTTGATCAATCAGTGTTACACGGAGCCAAACGACATCGTTAAAAAGAATAAATCACAACCGTCCAAGAAGCTAATCTAACGGA
>MU729793.1:47002-81980 GCA_026770625.1 Nicotiana glauca
AAATTTCAGAGCCTGTCCAGTGTTTAGGTATTTATGTTTCATTGCTTTCAATTTTTTTTATTTATTCTTGATGAGTGTTCATCTCCTACTCCTTTATGTTTCATTTCATTTTTTTAACGTTTTATTCTCTGATTTTTTTGTTGTTGTGTCATTGCCTTAGTTTGTATAACCAGGTCGCATGTTTTTAATCCCATGTTTGTTTGTTAATTATTAATCAATTGTATAATAGTTGTTTAATTTCGAAATCATTCAAATGTTTGGTTTTTCTTTTTTTTGCCTACCATGTTGATTGCAGATTTTTGTTGATTATCTATTAATGGAGCTTATCTCTAGGACATGTAGTAGGTTGAATCTTAGATCAGTTTGACCCATTCGATTTCAGAACCTTAGATAATTAATAGGGGTGCATAGGGTAATGTGGGATTTGTTTAAAAAGGATAATGTTTGTACCTAATTAAGGCTCTATAATGGTAGGGATAAAATTACACAAGCTAGATCAAGAGGACAATTTAAAAATTGAAAAGATCAATTGGTAATGCGGGATGCACTAATTGAATGCCACTGAAGAGGGTTTAAAACCAAAATAAAAAGAGAACACATTGAATTAAAAGAGACCGAAAAAAATACTCTGAAAATTGAGAGATTGGAGAGAGAATACATTGAGTGAACACTGATAGAGAGATATAATTCACTAGAAAAAGAACATAGAGAGTCTGAGATACAAAAGAAGAACATATAAGTTTACACAGAAAAACATACAAGAAACTCTGAAAATAACGTTGAACTCTTGGCATTATTTTTTTTTTTTGAAAATTACCAATAATTCTGATTGGAGTTTGGTTCTCTTGGTCCTAGTTGTCTAGTTTAGATCACTAAGATTCATAGTTTTCCTTTTGCGTTTTGGTCCAAAAATTGATTAAATTTTGAGTGATTAAAGTCTTGTTTGGATTCTGCTGTGATTTATATTGTTCCATTGCTGGGTTAGAGTTGGTTGTTGTTGTTTTTCCTTCTGCTGAACCTCACTTCTTTGTTTCCTATATTCCCAGGTATTGTTAATCTCCTTGGTGTATGGATTGGAGAAGCAATTTTGTTTTTATTTGAAGTTGGAAATACAAAGAACTTTAGTTGGTTTAGATTATATTGTTTTATTGTGACGAGCTGACCCGTCGTCTCATGAGTTACCGTCCCATTTTTCCCATATTAAGTTTCTCTATGCTTCATTATCAGTATTTGAGGTGATCGAGTCGATTTGGATTGGTTTTAGTAGGAAATGAGACGCTTAGTCTCTTTGAGGAAGGTTTGTTTTAGAAAAATCAAATAGACGTTGACTTATGTGTTAGAGGGCTCGGATTTGAATTCTGATGATTCGGTTAGCTTTGGGGGATGATTTGTGACTTAGGAGTGGGATCGGAAGTAATTTTGGAGGTCCGGTGTAGAATTAGGCTTGAATTGGCAAAGTTAGTATTTTGGCGAATTCTGGTTGATAGGGGAGATTTTGATCCGAGGGTCGGAATGGAATTCCGAGAGTTTTTGTAGCTTTGTTGGGTGATTTTGGGTATGTGTGCAAATTTTCAGGTCATTCGGACATCGTTTGGTCGGGGTTTTGATTGAATGCGCATTTCCGAAGTTTTGAAAAAACTTAGGCTTGAATCCGATAAAATTTGATGGTTTTATTGTTGTTAGATGTGCTTTTATTATGGTAACAAGTTTGAATAACGATATAGGATGTATTGATATTTTTGGTTGAGGTCCCGGGGGGCCTCGGAGTGATTTCAGAAGGCTAGCGGGATGAAATTTGGAGTTTGGAGACTGCTGAAGGGTTCTGGTATCTGGCATTTTCGCTTCTGCGAAAATAGACCGCAGAAGCGAAAGTGAAGTCGCAGAAGTGGAACGTGGAGATTGGGCAGCTTCCGCAGAAGCGGACATTTGGACCGCATAAGCGGTATCGCTTTTGCAAAAAATGGACCGCAGAAGCGGTCCTGGACAAAATGAAGGAAACCGCAGAAGCGGAAGTCACATAAGCGATATTTTTTCGCAGAAGCGACATTTGTATCACAGAAGTGGAAATTGGCCTGGACAGAAAGGTTAAGTTCTGGAAATGGGACTTCGTTCTCATTTCCCATTTTTGACGATTTGGAGCTCGGTTAGGCGATTTTTGGTCCGATTTTCATAGAGAAAAACGGGGTAAGTATTCTTAACTAAATCAGAGAATTTTGTTGGAAAAGGGTAGAAAACCCTCTTGGATAGAATCAAGGATATGAGGGCCGAAATGATATGAGAATTGAATGATTTTTACATGGTTAGACTCGTGGCGAGATAAGGAAGCCAGTGATGTTAAATTTATAATTTTTTGAGACGTGGGCTCGGGGTTCGGGTTTTGCAAATTTTGCGAATTTCGATATTTTTCGATTGTTTTCGATTGGGTAATGTCCCATTTGCATATTGTGATGTATTCGCTCTGATTTTGGATAGATTTGACGCGCGTGGAGGCCGGTTTGAGAGGCAAACGCATCGAGAGCTAGAGATTTCACCGGTTCGAGGTGAGTAATACTTGTAAATGATATCCTGAGGGTTTGAAACCCCAGATTTGCACATCATAGTGTTGTATTGAGGTGACTTGCATGCCGGATATGAGCGTGGGGTAGACCACCGTTAGGGATTGTCACTTGGTCCGTCCCGGTTGTTGATTTTTATCGCGTATTTGATTGAAACTATGTGTTATCATCATAATTTGGGCTGATTGCCATGTCTGGGCTGATTGCCAACTATGTAAATCCTTCGGGGATTGATTTTGCTGCTTTAGCATGACTTGCATATCATTTGGTTTCAGTCCAAGGTTTTAAATACTGTTTTGCAAACTCAGCCATATTTCTAAGTTTTGAAAACTCAAATGATATTTTAAATGTTATTTCGGGCTGAGAATTACTATTTTATAAATGCCCATGGGGCTTATGATGTTTTCTGGATTGATTATGGGTCGCTCGGGCTGCACGCCGTAGCAGTGACTTGAAACAGTGGTAACAATGACACTGTGTGATGTGACTTGAAACATTATGGGTGGCTCGGGCTGCGCCCCGCAATGTTGTTACATTCATATTGAGGCCGAGTGCCTGGTTGATTATACTGATATTGATATGAGGCTAAGGGCCTAGATTTGATGCCACGAGATGGCTTGTTATTGCGCTTGGGCTGTAGGAGCCCCTTCGGAGTATGTACACACCCCAGTGAGCGCCGTCGATGTTAAATGATTATGGGTGGCTCGGGCTGCGCGCCACAGTGGGTACTGGAATGTACCATCGTATGCATTGCATTGCATTCATGCATTTGTTCATTATTTGTTGTCTATGACATTTTTGGAGATATTAATCTGTTTTTTTTTTGCTGGTGCTATCTGATTATTGAGTGTTGGAGCCCGAGTGGCTGACCAGGAACGAGGATATTGCCCGAGGGATGGATTTCTGTGCATAGTGTCACAAATTGTTTGAAAATATTTTTGGCAACTGTTGAAAAGATCATTTTCAAAAGAGGTTTTAACTGAGCCCAGATGTTTTCCAAAGGATTCACGGTTTTACTATTTTCCAAAAAGGGTTGTATTGTTCTATGTAGCATGATGGAGTGCCTTACGTGATTTGTTGCTTTCAGTTATTATTTACTTTTATTACCACTGAGTTGGAAGTACTCACTTTACTCCCTGCACCTCGCGTGCAGTTGCAGGTAATGTTCACCCGGTAGCGGGTTATTAGTTGATTGAAGATATACTAATATAGCTGAGCAAGATGACCGCCAGCATCCGCGACACCGCACTTCATCTTTAAATTTCCAGATTTTACTTTGTATATGTAATATTGGCCCTATAGTAGTGTTCCTACTTCTTAGATGCTCGTGACTTGTGATACCCCGATCGGATTGTGTGGGGTTGTAGTCCTGATTATTATTGCTGTTAAGATGTATCACTTTACTCAATTATATTTAAATAACTGTTAAAAGGAAGCGTTTGTTTTGTTGGTTGGCCTTGTCTTCACGAGAGGCACCATCACGACCAGGTTTGGGATTTGGGTCGTGACATTTATCTCTGAAAATTCTCAAATTTCATAGTTAGTATTATTTCCTCTTATAGTCAATTCATCCTTGTTTAAGTTTAAGTTCATTGGCATATAAACCAGTCATGTACCTTGAATTGTTAGGGGTTTGGCATGGATTTATGTTCAGATATTTGTATTAAAGGGCCATTATAGTGGAAATTGATTTAATACTCGAAGCTTTAGATGTTTGGTCTATTGTTTGTTAGGGTCAGTATTGTCATGTTTAATCACATAAGAGAAATCAAGATAAGGTCTGATGATTGTCTCCTTTGGGAAATATTAGTTTAAATTTGAAGTATGATCTTGTTTCTATTTAATTAGCATGTTATTCAAATATTGGTATGAAGCCAGTAATGGTCCATGTTGAGTCACAAATTTAAATGAAACAAAATGGGGTTATAGACAGTACACATTCATTCAGGGGCTTTATTCTTGTGGCTTTTAGATTTGGGCTCATTCAGGCCCAAACCCGAAGGCTTGATAGTAATTTATCTTATTGGTAGTTGGTTGGAACCAATCTTAAGTTTCATATTTGACAGATGCAACCTGTTTTCAAATTGGGCCTTCTATTGAGGTTTGGTTTAAATCGTTTATTAATATCAATGATTCATTAGCTAACAAAGTTATAGTATGTTATTGGGCTCAGGTTTTTTAAAAGGAAAATGGATAGTTGTTTATTTGTTCAGTTTTTTTTTTGGTTTGAACGTTAACATAAAATGCATTTTCGATTCCTTTAGGCTTTTTCTTTAATTAACTTGACTTTCTACAAATAGATTAACCGAAGTGAGCCATAATTAGATAACTCATCGTGTGTAACCCAAATCCAAATCCTTAAAATGTTGAATAAAATGTTTTTCGGATTACGGGTGTATTTTATATGACGTGATCCAAAGACATATTTTAGACGATGTTAAATCTTTGGTAAAAATAAATAAGAGTGGTTAAAAAGTTAAAATTGCACATAGGCTATAACATGTTTAAAATGGGTAATTAAGCTGAATATAAAAGTTGAGCGACAGTGCTAGAACCACAGAACTCGAGAATGCCTAACACCTTCTCCCGGGTTAACATAATTCCTTACTCAGATTTCTAGTGCGCGGATTATTAAACAGAGTCATTCTTTTCCTCGATTCGGGATTTTAACCGGTGACTTGGGACACCATAAATCTCCCAAGTGGCGACTCTGAATTCTTTAAGTAAATAAATGCCGTTTTGATTGTCCTTTAATTGGAAAAAATCCCTTTATTGTACCCTTGTTCCGGGGGTGTAGTAGGAAAAAGGAGGTGTGACAGCTGTGGCGACTCTGCTGGGGACCCAAACCCAGAACTTCGGTTCAGGGTTCAAGAATTCGAGCTTGGAATAATTGTTGTATTTGGCTTATTTATTATCTGATTTTTATTACATATTTTGGCTTAAAGGTGCTAAATGTAGCTTTTACCGCTTTGATATTCTGTGAACTGTATATAAACTTCTACGAAACCCATCTTCTCTCTGAGTCTTCTAAATCATGAAGAAGGGTGCACTTCGTGTGACTTATTTTATGTCTAGGGTCCAATACCATTTTAGAATGAGGTTCGGATAAGTTGCTAAGCCGGCGGAGCTTCTGTATCCCCGGTACGCTCCCTACACCGGCTCGAGTTGTCCGCTCGGGTAAGCCAGGTCTAGAACAATAAACTCATATTTTTAAACCTAGAAAAACAAAGCCTCATGCCGGATCCCTAGTAGGAACGTTTGTTTGTATCATGTACATTTGACTTTGGAGACTCAACACAAAGGTTGGATCTGTCTAGGACAGGTGTACCTCAAATATAAAGACCAATATGATGCATCTTACTTGCTACTTGTGCATTCATTTGCTTCGGATTTGCATGTTGACCGGCTTATAAGGAAAATTTAGGGAAAAATTAATGAGATGGTTGAGAGGGATAAATGCCTGCTTTGAAAAATCCAATGCCCAAATAGTGCCTAAACTCTACCAAATTTTGAAAAATGAAAAAAGGAATAAAAGGAAAATGAAAATTTTTTGTTTTCAAAGATTAATTTGTTTTATTTGTCGATGAAACAAAAAAAAGAGAAAAAATTTATTTTTAAAAATGGTTTATTTATTTGCCAATAAAAGAAAAAAAGGGTTGCATCTTGTTTCCAAAATAGATTGTTTTATCTACCCGAACTACGTCAGTTTGATTCTCACCGGATGTGAGATACGTAGGTAGCCCTCATCAGGTTCAACTTTCCCCTTTGCAAAAAATAGCCCCAAAACAACAAAAATTTTTTAGTGTTGTCATAAATAAGTTAGGTGATGCCATTCTTGTTTGAAATAAGCCGAATGTCCCCAAAAGGACGCCGGAAGGCCATTTTTGCAAGAACAGCCACCCTGAGTCATTTTTAACGGTTAGCAAGCGCAACCTTAAATCTTCCTCCTTGAGGTGCTAAAAGGCCGTATCTGCAAAACCAAGATGTGATTCTTCTTAAAAGTTAATCTTTTTGAAAAATGATCATTTTTTCCTTTGAAGTCATTAAATCACCTTAAATAAATGTGCAGGATGAGCACGATTGAAATTGAACCCTTCACAGTCCTTAAAGAGATCCATTTGAAGCTCCATCTATGGTGAAAGTTCTGGGCGGTCTCGTTAGGTTATTGAACATCAAGCCGAGGCAGGATATTATTGAAGCATTGATACCTTTTTGGGACTCAACCCACAACGTGTTCCGGTTCTCAGATTTTGAGCTCACACCGACCTTAGAGGAAATGGCAGGTTATGCAGGACTTAATGGAAACCTCAGAACTCGATAACCATTGGCGCCAAGACCGGTATCTCCACACAGATTTATAGATTTGCTGAGTATTAGCCGGGATGTTCAAGATGGGAATCTATCAGAAGGGTATTGCACACTCAATTTCTTGAATCATCAATATGGCAATCCCCGAGGTTTTGAAGAACCCAACATTGGTTTTACCCATACCGTGAACAAAGATAAGTGGGAGGCGGTTTTCCTTAAACTCCCAAAAATCTAATTTGGGAGTTGTGGTCTGTCCGCGAAAAGATGGTCACATAGAGATCATCCTTGTAGGAATGCTAGATGTTGCAATCAAGAAAGCCACTAGCACGGTGGTTCCTCTGATCGTATCAGAAATTTATCGAGCCTTGACCACATGCCGAGAAGGGGGGAAGTTCTTCTAGGGTTGCAATTTGTTGCTACAGCTATGGATGCAAGAACACATCTGTCACCAGGCTGGGTACATGAATTATGGTTTGACCGGGTTGAATTGCATCGACAAATTTGAAACTCGGGTAACAGGTATTGAGTTCCCTGAGGGTACTAAGGCTTGGATATCACTTTTAAAATCTTTGACCGCTGACAAAATTGAATGTGCCTTGGGATGGCTTCCCATGACCGAAGTAATACACACGTCAGCGGAGGTGCCTTATATTCTCTTGATGGGTATCTGGAGCATCCAACTCTATACTCCCTACAGGGTCTCGCGCCAATTGGGAAGATTTCAAACAGTCCACAACGACGAAGATCTGAGTAAACAAGTCATTGAAATGGGGCCAAAAGCTGCATTTCCAGAAGGGAGAATTCGCCAAATATGGAATGAATGTAGGTTCCTCGAGCCTAAGACCATGGCCCGAGATCGATCTAGAGGCGAAGTAGATCCCAAGTACAATGTCTGGTTTGGCAAACGATTCCAGATTCCTGAAAAGCCTGCAAAGAGACCTCATGTTCAACAATTCATTGACAAAGCACAAGAGCAATGGAACTGGTTGACTAAGGAAAACAAGTACATGGACAAAATAAGCAAATTGGAGAGGCAATCCATGTAACTTCAATTTGAAAAGGGTGTTCAAGTCGCTGTGGATGATGGGGAAAAGAAGAAGCTAATACAAGAAAATGAGGCCCTTAAGTCTCTGATCCAAAAAATGAGAATAACTGTCAGAAAACTAGAAAGGAGCCGAGCTGACCAAAAACTCATAAACGAACTGAAAGGAAAAGCCCGCAAATGTCAAAAGGATTTGGAGAGATCTGAAGATAGCTTGGCAAGAATCCGGGCCAGATGGACAAAGGGTGAAAAAGGGCAAGCACTTCATATGCAGCAGATGAAGAGGGACTGTGAGGGGAACGTCACTATCCTGAGGGGAAATATAGTCACTCTCGAAGATAGGATATTCAGGCAAGCTAGAGATTTCAGAGCAGATATGAGTCACTGTTATGACCTGATGGCGTAGATGGAGGAACAAATGCATAAGTTTCAAGATCAACTCCTCCATAACTCTCAAATGCTAGAAACGCGGGATCAACAGATAGGACGATTGCTGCAGAAAAAGAGCAGGATTAGAGAAGGGGTCAGAAACATCGCAGATTACATTATTGCAAAATGCCGAGTGTGCGAGGACATGACCCGTACCACCTTTTTTTGCGGCAGTCATGACGTTCGTCAAGCAAATAACGAACGATCTGGAAAGGCTTCAAAGGGATCTTGCACAAAGGCTCGCGGCAAGGCCGAATGATGCCTCGCGGGCCCCAGGGAATTTTGGGTCATTAATGTATTCTTGATCTTTTTTTTGAGTCTATACTTTCTTGTTAAAGCTTGTAAGTTTGTCAGTCAATCCTTTCCAGTTTGCTTTGTCGTCTTTTTAAAAGTTTGTAAACTTTTTCCAAGTGTTGTAATAAAAGCAGTTGTTTTGTGAAAAATATTTTGTTACATATTTTTACATCGGCCAGAACTACGGTCGGGCTGATTTATGCGGGGTCATGATACGTAGGCAATCTCCATAAAATTCGACCACAACACAAAAAAAAGAAGAAAAAAATCAAACAAAGAAAAATAAAAGGGAATGGACTAAAGAAAAGCCTGGAGGACGCAAGCAACCAAGAAAATGCATAATAGAAATGGTTAATTGCTTAGGTGCATTGCATCCCTAATGTATGTTTGCCTATCTGTTAAAATCCCTATCGAGATGGGCCCATTTTGTTCCCTTTTGACATCTTCATACCAGGAAGGTGGTTGGTTTGTGGTCATCGAAGTAACTTCTGATCACGACCCAATTCCCAATACCTGGACGTGATGGCGCCTCTCGTGAAGACAAGGCTAGCCAACAACCCCAAATCCTCTCTTTAACAGCTATTAAACATAATTGCATAGAAAATACACCTTATTGGCATTTAAAACTATTAATTTCATCCCAACACAACCCGACCGGGGTGTCACAAGTCACGAGCATCTAATGAGTAGGGACAATACTATTGGGCCAACAATGTATATATATATATACAAGATAAAAATCGAAATACAAAGATGGAGTGCGGTGCCGCGAACGTTGGCGGTCACCTTGCTCAACTACCACAATAAGGTCTTCGGTCCTGCTAATAACCCGCTACCGGGTGAACAATACCTGCAACTGCACGCAAGGTGCAGGGAGTAAAGTGAGTACTTCTAACTCAGTGGTAATAAGAGAGAATAATAGCTGAGCGATAAGAAAACACGTATGAGCACTCCAAAATGCTATAACAGACAGTACAACCCTTTCAGAAAAATAGTACAACCGTAACACCGAGAAAATCCCTTAGAAAATCTCAAGCTCAGTAAAAATCTCTTTTGAAAACATGCCTTTTCAACAGTTGGGAAAAATAGTTTCGACAAGCAGGAAATAATCAGAAATTTGCCCCTTGGGCTCAGTATCAATCGCTCAGAACAGTATCAGCTCCTCGGGCTCAACTCAAATCAGTACCAAGTACAACATCAGCCTCTCGGGCTCAGCACTCCTTAACATGTAACACCAAGGTATCTGGTCAACAAGGCAAGTAATAACATGTGTGCCAATGATATGTGAGTGCTAAAAATCATGCTACGTAATACAATCAGGAATGAATGCATGAATGCAATGCAATGCACATGACCGCTACGGCGCATAGCCCGATCCATGGGTACCCTACGCTCACTGGGGATGTGTACAGACTCCGGAGGGGTTCCTACAGCCCAAGCCCTATAATACTGCGGCGTGCAGTCCGATCCATATAATATACTACTACGGCGTGCAGTCCGATCCATGTAATATACTACTGCGGCGTGCAGTCCAATCCATATAATATACTACTGCGGCGTGCAGTCCGATCCATATAATATACAATTGCGACGTGCAGTCCGATCCATGCATGTATATGCATATGCACACATAACACTCGAGGCCTGAAAGACTCCTCACATAACACTCGAGGCTTGAAAGCCTCCTTACATCACTCTTCATGTCCTCACATATTTCCCTCGGCCTCAATCAGTCCCAAAATAGTCAAAAGCCCCTCGGTCATCAGTAAAACAATAATACTCAGCTCAAACAATAGTTCAAATATCAGTTGAAACTCCAAGTTTGAGAAAACTATAGCTGAGTTCATGAAACAGTGTAAATCACATGTACTGAGTTCAAATAATATTTCAAATAGTGAGGAAAATAGTGATGACAGTTCATAAAGAGTTCAAATAATCGGCAATAAGCCCCAAGTATGGCAATGAGCCCAAGTCATAATGATGACAACAATTATTTGCAAATACACGGTAAAAGCCAACAACCGGGATGAACCAAGTCACGATCTCCAATGGTGCTCTACCCCACGCTCAGGTCCAGCGTGCAAGTCACCACAATACAACACTAAGATGTGCAAATCCGGGATTTCAAACCCTCAGGATATCATTCCCAAGTTTTACTCACCTCGAACCGGTGGAATTCCTAGCTCGCGACGCCTTTGACCCTCAAATTGGCCTCCACATGCGTCGAATCTAGCCAAAAACAGAGCTAATACATCACAATATGCAAATGGGACGATACCCAATCGAAAACAATCGAATTATAGCAAAAACCTCGAAACTAGCAAAAACCCGAGCCCCGGGCCCGCTTCTCGAAAAAATACAAAACTTAAATTTTCGGAATCCTCGTCTTGCCACGAGTCCGTACATATAAAATTTATCAAAATCGAAGTTCAAATGGGCCACCAAATCCCAAATTTACATAGCAAAAACCAAGCCCTAATTTTCTTCAATTTTTATACCCAAATTCAGAGGATTAATGGATAAATCTTCAATATAATCATGTATTTGACTCATAAAACTTAACTCCAATCGATTCCCAGTCGAAAACCTCTTAATTCCTTGCCAAAATCTCCCAAGCTTGCCCAAAAATGGTGGAAAATGAACCCAAGTCGCGGATGAAATGATATAAAAACAGGTCTGCCCAGGTGACCTTTGTTCTACGCGAACGCGACAAAGAGGTCGCGAACGCGATGCCTTAATTCCTCAACCTCCGTGAACGCGGAGTCCCTGATGCGAACGCGAAGCACATTTTCCAGACCTGCCCAATTTCCTTGAACGCAAACGCGTCAACTGGCCCGCGATCGCGATGAACCAACAACTTCCACTACGCGAACGCGTCTGACCCCACGCGTTTGCGATGCCCAATCTTTCTCTTTAACGCGAATGCGATCCTACCCCACGCGAATGCGATGGCCAAATTTCAGGCCCTCTCCAGATTACTCTACGCATTCGCGTCCATCACCACGCGAACGCGATGAACAAAAGTCTGCAACACTTATGACAACAAAAATCTGATCTCAATACCAACCAAAAATGGACCGTTTGAACCTACGAAATCACCCTGGGACCCCAAACAAAAACACCAACCTACTCCAAAACATCATACGAACTTTTTTCAATCATAAAAACACGACCATTAACACATAAATCATCAAATCACGACGGATTCAAGCCTAAGTTCAACTAAAACTTCCGAATCTCACATTCGATCAAAAACCCGACCAAACGACGTCCGAATAACCTGAAAATTTGCAGACGTCCAAAATCACCTAACGAAGCTACTGCAACTCTCGGAATTCCATTCCGAACCTCAGATCAAAATCTCACCTATCAACCGGAATTCGCCAAAATTCAAACTTCGCCAATTCAAGCCTAATTCTACACCGGACCTCCAAATTCAATTCCGATCGCACTCCTAAGTCACAAATCATCCCCCGAAGCTAACCAAATCACCAGAATTCATATCCGAGCTCCCTAACCACATAGTCAACTTCTGGTTGACTTTTCTAAAACAAGCTTCCTTCTAAGAAGCTATGTGCCTTATTTCCAACCAAAACAAATTCAATTACACCCGACCGACTCTAATACTGATATTGAAACATAAAGCAACACAATAAGATGAAAACGGGGAAGTAACTCACGTGACGACGGGTCGGGTCATCACACTTCTCTCCACAACATAAAGTAAACAGGGAATGGCGGATAACAACAAAATTGGGTTGGTTGATACCGATGCCCAAAAGCAGTTGGTTGAACAGGACACAAGCTTGGAGGATGAGGCGAGAATGTTAAGACAGCACATAACAAACATGTATCAGGCTTGGATGGTTGGGAGGGAACCACCACCACCACCGCCTGGTTTCTTAGATGCTGTCCTTACCCAAACTTTTGAATCTCCCAATCATCCCAGTATCTCCATCACTCTTCCTCCAAGTTCTGGGAAGCTGAAAAACACAGAACAATCTTTAAGGAACGTGCAAAGGACGGGAGGCAAAGGCATCATGTCTTACCAAGAGTTGTGTACACTCCCTGACGTCCGCCTGCTCGCAAGGTTTAAAGTACCAAAATTCGAATTGAATAAGGAGTGTGAATACCCGGTAGTCCATATGAGGAAATATTGCAAGGAAATGAGGAATGTTGGCGAGAAAGACGATTTGCTAATGGCATATTTCAGTAAGAGCTTGACTGGGGCAGCTTTGGAATGGCATAATCGTCAAGATGTCGGTAAGTGGCATACATTGGGCGACATGACTCAAGATTTTGTGCGACACTTTCAGTACAATATAGAGACTGTCCCATACCGCTCCTCCTTATCTCATATGGAAAAGAAACCCAAGGAAAGTTTTAGGGACTTTTGGCTCAGATGGAACGAACAAGTTTCTCGGGACAGTCCTCCCATGGAAAGAAAAGATGCTGTAGAGCCTCGCCAACGACAAAGTCCAATGGTCGTCCTTGCCAAACACCCACAGCCTCCGTATCGACCCTGTGGATATCCTTTTAATTCTCCCGACCACTACATCTCTCCATAAAACCCCCTAAATCGTACATCACTTCCCAGATATCCTGTCGATATTGCACCACCATATGCTCTATATCCCCGAGGCCCGCGATGGTCTGCACCGCTACCACAAATGTCTCATCAGGCGTATCAACCACCTGCCCGCAAAAGATTCCAACCGAGGCCATAGTATAAAATAAAAAGACTACTGGAAAAAGAGAATGCTTTCGGAAAATCTTATGCAAGTTTGTTTGAAAAGCTAAAGCGTTCTGGCCTGATTGAGCCGCTCCTCGGTTATACTCCAGACCCACATGCAAAAGGCTTTGATCCTACTATACGATGCATGTACCACTCTAGTGTCCAAGGGCATAGCATAGAGAATTGTCGTTCTTTGTAGAAGGAAATAGGAAGAATGATTCACAAAGGGGTAATTGTGATCAACGACAGTAACAAAGAGCATGCGAATCCTCTTGGGGATGTATTGACTAAAGCTGATGATATTGAAGTGGGTAATGGTCTTGGAAATATTGATGCAGAAGTCAGTGGCTAAGATATTGAGTTTGGTGATTGGAAAGATGCTCCATTTCTTGGTCAACCGGAGAGGAGTTTTTGGTGGCTTATTTTGTTGTCATTTTTGTTGTCCGGGTTATTTCAGGGTTGTAACCCGGATATTGTCTTGTGACTCAAACCCTTCTATCCTTTCATTTTTCCTGGTTTGTTTAGTCATTGTAACTCGTTTAGTACTGTCTAGGTTTGTTCTGAGGGTTATACTCCAGTTTATTGTGCTTGTTTTGTTGTACAAACTCTTTCCCCGCCTGTCTAATGTAATTCTTTATTTTCTGCCATTTCTAGTCATTTTGTTTAGTTCTCTCCTCTTTATAGTTCTTTATATGCTGGTTCTAGTGACCTGACATGCACGCATAGTTCTAGCCCTAATCTTAGAGTTTAGTTCAATCATGAAGCAACTAGGGAGATGATAAGGGCACTTAAGGGAAATAAGAACATTTTGAGATCATTTGAAGCCCAAACCTTGTGAAACTGGGTCTGATAGAACATAAAGAAACCTTATGTTTCATACCGCATCAGTTTGAAATTGAAGACAAGTTTGCCCAAATTGGCAAGGGTCGTTTCTAATAATGAGAGTGAGAGTGTTGCCCAATGGTGCTTTGTATTTAACAGCTAAAAAAACAAATGTGTGAATATAGCTATCAAGTCTAGCACAATCAGAAGATGCTACAAATGTCTGTTTAATCACATTGTTTGTGCTTGGCATATTTTGAATATTGGAATGACGAAGGCATTTTATTCTGCTATCTAAACACTTTAGCCTTTGTTACCCTTTGAGCCTTACTTGTTTTCTTTCATACCCCTCTTTTATAATCAATAGCAAAGATTAGAAACACAAGCGTGAGAGCCAAGTAAAAGAAAAAAAAGAGAATAAAAAAGAAGAAAGAAAAAAGCACAAAAGAAAAATAATGGTAAGTGAAAAGAAAAATATAACAACAAGGAATATGGGGTGAACTACGTTTGACTTGATTCCTTTAAGGATACGTAGGCAGCCTCACGGCTCGGTCATAGTGGAACAAAAATTAGAAATTCCCCAAGCAAGAAACTGGGGCACAAGTTGTGGTTGTTGTAAAGAAATCTGGTTCCGAAGGTTGTAATTTTGAACCCATGTTAATTTGTTTTGAGCCTCTAATACCCTTTCTTTATAACCCTATCCAACACCACGTTATGGTCCAAAGAAAGACTTTCTGATCAGTCTTCAAAAGATGCCAAGTCGAGAAAGTAAAGGTGATTCATGCCAGGGGCAACACTCCAAAACAAATAATGAAAATGAGAGGGTCTTATTGGTGAAAACCCTCACGGGCACCGTAAGGCGGGATAAAGCTGAAAAGAATAAAAAATGAGAGAGTCTCATTGGTGAAAACCTTCGGACACCTTGAGGCAGCTATAAATTGAGAGAAAAGATCAAAATGAGAGAGGCTTCACAGTGAAAACCCTTCGGGCACTACAAGCCGAATAAGGATTATGAAACAGATTGGTTGTACGGAGCATGAAAGTCCCGTTTCACAGAAAAAGGTACGACAAGAGCTGAACATCGGAATTACTTAACAGAATAGGCTGCAAGTGCATGTCACGGTCATTAGAGTTAGTATTCATATCCAATAGGTTTCTACCTTGTAGTTTTTCTTGTCAGGAATCTTCTTTCTCCTTTGTCCTTTATTCTACTCCTTTTTCTTATTCACTTCTTCTTCCTAAGTCTGTCAGGTCAAAACAAGTGAGAAATGACTTCAAAATTTGCCATCAACTTCCCAATTGCACAAGACACGATCTGTGCTAGTACATCAAAGTGGCATAAGTCGGGAAAGAACAACTAGGGCACTGAGCTGGTAATAATCAACATGCGTTGGGATCCTTACAAAATACAAAGGTTTGATCCATATCAGTTCATAGAGAATGAGAAAGATGGAGGGTGTTGGGTGAATGGATCAAAGGTATATTCTGTGATGAGATTGACAAAAAGGTTGGACCAGTGATAGCCAAGACATTCCAAATAGAAGTCAAAGGTTATAGTCCTTAAGGACAAGGCCAACAGTTTAAATCAGGAAAGAGTGACATGCGTGCCGAAGTGGGTAACACGCAATATGATTGGGGATCAGATAAAACACAAGGGTTGGGTAGATGTCGGTCTAGGAGCAATACAACATATGTTAGATTCAAACAAAGAGAGGTATTTTATGGTTTAAGGTTTATAAATGAAGTGCTTAGTCAAGGAACTAGCAAGGTCTTCGAATGGAAATCAGTTGCCATGTCAAGTAAAAGAGCAAGAGACCTCAAGGCCAAGACCAGTGGACAAGTCAAGAAAGAGCAACGTATACAAAGAGTGGGGAGTGATGGACGTGATTTGGGAATTCATGTGAGACACGAAGGTCGGATAGATGCCGGTTCATGGCAATGCAACAAATAAAAGATATTGGGCCTGAACGGAGAAAAGGTATTTCAGCGATACGGATGACAGAGAAAGTGGTTAATGAGTAAACAAGCAAGATCTTCAAGAGGAAATCAGTTGTCATGGAAGATATTGGGGTCAGATAAGAAGACTAGAAGTAAAAAACAATAGTTAGGAATCCTGCAGTTAAGGACCATAGAAGGTCGGAAGTTTTCAACCAAGTTCAAGGCTGTCGGACGAAGCAGAGCATGGAAAGGGGCAAAGAAAAAAACCATCTCCAGCAAGAATATCACAACCAACCACTACATTTTAAACCGATGAGATTTTTCTATGATTGAAACATGGGTAGAAAATCTCGGTTATTTCGGAGAAACCCACCGTAAGGAAAGGAAACTCAAGTTTCAAGGGAAAGGAAGATAACTCAAGTTTCAAGGGAAAGGAAGATAACTCAAGTTTTAAGGAAAAATAGTTTCAAAGGAAGACAATTACTGTTTCAAGGGAAAATGGTTCAAGATGTAAGGGAAAACAATGTCAAGTAACAAAAGAAGACCTTTTAAGTTTTGAAGTCAGGAGCCCGCCTGGAGAACAGAGGTGTAACTTTTAAAGTTTTGAAGTCGGGAGCCCGCCTGGAGAACAGAGGCGTACATTTTACGTTTTGAAGTCAGGAGCCCGCCTGGAGAACAGAGGCGTACCTTTTTAAGTTTTGAAGTCAGGAGCCCGCTTGGAGAACAGAGGTGTACCTTTTAAGTTTTGAAGTCAGGAGCCCGCCTGGAGAACAGAGGCGTACCTTTTATGTTTTGAAGTCAGGAGCCCGCCTAGAGAACAGAGGTGTACCTTTTATGTTTTGAAGTCAGGAGCCCGCCTGGAGAACAGAGGCATACCTTTAAAGTTTTGAAGTCAGGAGCCCGCCTGGAAAACAGAGGTGTACCTTTTAAGTTTTGATGTCAGGAGCCCGCCTGGAGAACAGAGGTGTACCTTTTAAGTTTTGAAGTCAGGAGCCCGCCTGGATAACAGAGGTGTACCTTTCAAGTTTTGAAGTCAGGAGCCCGCCTGGAGAACGGGGGCGTAACTTTCAAGTCAAAGAAGCCAGGAGACCACCTGGAGAACAGAGGAAGACAACAATGATCAGAGAAAGACATTTAAAGGATTAGAAATCAAATACCTGCCTGAAGAACGAGGAGAACATCGCAAGAATTCGGTGCAAGGCAGCAACAAAAGAATTGCTGTAGGGAAATACAAGTTGACAAGGCAACAACGGCCGCATAACAAGTCCAAGAATAAGTCTTTGTAATTCGTAGGCTATAGTCCAGTCTAGATTCTTTATTTTTATTTTAGCATGGTGTAATAAGGGGGTCATCAAGCAGTAACAGCAACATCAGCAACAGTAAAACACAGCTTCATGGTAGTACTAGCTACCAAAATTCCTGAACTACATTGACCTAATTCCTTTTTAGCCAAGGATATGTAGGAAACCTTTGAAGCAGAGGTTCGATCAAATCTTTCAAAAGATGCTTCACACGGAGTATTTAAATGGTCAAAAATCACTTGTATCCGCTCACTTTGTCTTTGCACGAAAACTCTTCGTGTTTACGGGCAAAGAGAGGCAGCTGTGAGCACGTGATTTTTGCCTCACATGAATTACTCCTAAAAAATAAAACAAAAATTGTCTATTTTTATTGTGTGCAATTTGGTGAATTTTTGTGATATTTTTGTTATTATTTACATTTGTTTGTGCCTGTGTATTTTATTTAATTAATGAAAAATACTAAAATATGATGCATTTTTGCATTTAGGATTTGATTTCACATTTTTGGAGTAATTAAGCAAATTGTTGTTTTACAAAAAATGAAAAAATTCACAAAAAATAATGTATTTTGCTTTTTAGTATTTAATGTTGAATTTTGTGTTTTCTTTTTATTTGGCATTTAATTATGTTTGTGATAATTACTACTTAGAGTTAATTAGTATTTTAGGACAATTTGATGAAGGATTAATTTAGGTTTGTATTTTTATTTTAATTAGAATTTTAGGAAATAAAAGAAAAGGAAAAGTATAGGAGGAAGTCAGAATTGGGCTAAAATTCCCCAAGCCCAAACAAAACCCATCCAAAACCTGGCCAAATCTATACCTAACCCGGCCCAAACCTTCCCCAAACCTGGTCCATCTCTTTGCTTAACCAAACGACATCGTTTGGGTTTTAATTGATCCGAGCCGTTGAATTGGTTTAATCAAACGGTCCATAAACTCGCCCAATACCCGACCCCGACCCATTCCAAATTTGACCCAAACCCCCACTTAAAGAAACAACGTTGTTTCTATTAAGTAATTGATCCAAGTTGTTGATCTCATTTGATCAAACGGCCTGGATTCAATCTCCCGTCCCATATATAAGTGTTTAACATACCCCAGGACCCCTCAGACCCCCTTCCTCTCTATCGTCTCCCATCCTTCAGAGATCCAATCCAGCACCACGACAAGCCACCGCTGACCGCCCGCCGGAAATCGCCCACAGCGGCAGACAACTCCCAAATCACCCTACCTTAACACCACAGAACCACCTCGACCTCCTGTTTCCCAATCTATGCTACACTTCCGTCGAATCATCGTAGAACTCTTCAAATATCGATTTGAAACCAATAACCCTAGCGCTGCCCTGATATTCTCTGGTGGCAGCGCCACCTCTCTTCAACTCTAAAATCACACCCCTGAGCCTCCTTAACCCCCTCACCCCTAATCCACCATTATTTACCCTCGAATCCCTATGAAACCCGTCAATTATTTACCCTTGAACCCCTCACCCCTACACTTCCGTCGAATCATCATCGAATATTGAATCAAAGACAAGATCCAAAACTGTCAAAATTCCAGAATTGACGGTATTATTGGCGATTGAGACCACAATGGGTCTTGACTATGTGTTTTCATTTGAAAACACATGGTTAAGACCCTGTGTGGTCAAAATCAAGAGTTTGAAGGAAATTTCAAAGCATGTCCTGTGTTTAGGTATTTCCGATTCATTGCTTTCATTTCTTCTTCTTCTTTTTTTATTATTCTTGATCAGTGTTCATCTCCTACTCCTTTATGTTTTATTTCATCTTTTTTAACGTTTTGTTCTCTGATTTTTTTGTTGTTGTGTAATTGCCTTAGTCTGTATAACTAGGTCGCATGTTTTTAACCCCATGTTTGTTTGTTAATTATTAATCAATTGTATAATAGTTGTTTAATTCCGAAATCATTCAAATGTTTGGGTTTTTTTTCTGCCTACCATGTTGATTGCGGATTTTTGTTGATTAGCTGTTAATAGAGCTTATCTCTAGGACATGTAGTAGGTTGAATCTTAGATCTGTTTAACCCATTCGATTTCAGAACCTTAGATAATTAACATGGGTACAGAGGGTAATGTGGAATTTGTTTAAAAAGGATAATGTTTGTACCTAATTAAGAAGGTTCTATAATGGTAGGGATAAAATTACACTAGCTAGATCAAGTGGACAATTTAAAAATTGAAAATATCAATTGGTAATGGGGGATGCACTAATTGAATGCCACTGAAGAGGGTTGAAAACCAAAATAAAAAGAGAACACACTGAATTAAAAGAGACCGAAAAAAAATACTCTAAAAATTGAGAGATTGGAGAGAGAATACATAGAGTGAACACTAATAGAGAGATAGAATTCATTAGGAAAAGAACATAGAGAGTCTGAGATACAGAAGAAGAACAGAGAAGTTTACACAGAAAAACATACAAGAAACTCTGAAAATAACGTTGAACTCTTGGCATTGTTTTTTTGTTTGAAAATTACCAATAATTCTGTTTGGAGTTTGGTTCTCTTGGTCCTAGTTGTCTAGTCTATATCACTAAGATTCACAGTTTTCCTTTTGCATTCTGGTATAAAAATGGATTAAATTTCGAGTGATTAAAGTCTGGTTTGGATTCTGCTGTGATTTTATACTGTTCCATTGCTGGGTTAGAGTTGGTTGCTGCTGTTTTTCCTTCTGCTGAACCTCACATCTTTGTTTCCTATATTCCCAGGTATTGTTAATCTCCTTGGTGTATGAATTGGAGAAGCAATTTTGTTTTTATTTGAAGTTGGAAATACAAAGAACTTTAGTTGGTTTAGGTTATGTTATTTTATCTCTGAAAATTCTCAAATTTCACAGTTAGTATTATTTGCTCTTATAGTCAATTCATCCGTGTTTAAGTTTAAGTTCATTGGCATATAAACTACTCATGTACCTTGAATTGTTAGGGGTTTGACATGTATTTGAGATAAGATATTTGTATTAAAGGGCCATTATAGTGGAAATTGATTTAATACTCGAAGCTTTAGATGTTTGGTCTATTGTTTGTTGGGGTCAGTATTGTCATGTTTAATCACATAAGAGAAAACAAGATAATGTCTGATGATTATCTCCTTTGGGAAATATTAGTTTAAATTTGAAGTATGGTCTTGTTTCTATTTAATTAGCATGTTATTCAAATATTGGTATGAAGTCAGTAATAGTCCATGTTGAGTCACAAATTTAAATGAAACAAAATGGGGCTATAGACAGTACACATTCATTCATGGGCTTTATTCTTGTGGCTTTTAGATTTGGGCTCATTCAGGCCCAAACACGAAGGCTTGATAGTAATTTATCTTATTGGTAGTTGGTTGGAACCGATCTTAAGTTTCATATTTTACAGATGCAACCCATTTTCAAATTGGGCCTTCTATTGAGGTTTGGATTAAATCGTTTGTTAAAATCAATGATTCATTAGCAAACAAAGTTACAATATGTTATTGGGCTCAGGTTTTTTAAAAGGAAAATGGATAGTTGTTTATTTGTTCAGTTTTTTTTTAGTTTGAACGTTAACATAAAATGCATTTTCGATTCCTTTAGGCTTTTTCTTTAATTAACTTGACTTTCTACAAATAGATTAACCGAAGTGAGCCATAATTAGATAACTCATCGTGTATGACCCTCACAAATTAGTTTAGAAACCTTTAAGCTCAAATAAATTGAGGTGCGCCATACCAAATAAAATCACAAATGCGTGGCCCTCATTTAATTATTTCTTTTAAAATACTTAGAATTTGCGGCGTTCCATTTAGCTAATTTCCATGGCCCTCGCAAAGTTAACAACGCATAGTTTCTTTAGGCGTGATATCTTAATAACATTACCTTCTTAAACTCGGGTGTGCATTTCATGTGACCTAAATCTAAATCCTTACAACGTTGAATAAAATATGTTTCGGATTACGGGTGCATTTCATGTGACGTTATCCAAAGACATATTTCAGACGACGTTAAATCTTCGGTAAAAATAAATAAGAGTGGTTAAAAAGTTAAAATTGTAAATAGGCTAAAACATGTTTAAAATCGGTAATTAAGCCGAACATAATAGTTGAGCAACCTTGCTAGAATCACGGAACTCGGGAATGCCTAACACCTTCCCCGGGTTAACAAAATTCCTTACTCGGATTTCTGGTGCGCGGACTGTTAAACAGAGTCATTTTTTCCCTCAATTCGGGATTTGAACCGGTGACTTGGGACACCATAAATCTCCGAAGTGGAGACTCTGAATTCTTTAACTAAATAAATCTCGTTTCGATTGTCCTTTAATTGAAAAAACTCCCTTTATTATACCCCTCTTCCGGGGGTGTTGTAGGAAAAAAGGAGGTGTGACACCTGGCATCCATTACGCTCTAAGTAAACCACATCTACCATTTTCGTTCTCTGAATTGCCTCAGCATGACCGGGTTATACCTCTTTAAATCTGTTAGTAAGAACTATCGCTCAAGTGTTAGAGACCTCGCCGACCACTATGTGTGGAACCTAGTGAAGGCTGCGAGGCTGAAAAATCGGTCCTCCCAGACCTCTTTGTTATTTGTTCTTTAAAGCTAGAAGCCGTGGCATCTCCCCTTCTGCCATCATCGGGGATGTCCTGAATGGTTGTATCTTGTGTCACATGGATGGGTGCAGCCGAAGACTCAAAATCCTGATTAGCACTTTCCTATCCCTCGGAAGTGCTTTTAGATGAGGACGACTCGTCCATGAGTTGTATCTCCCTTGCAGCCTTGACTATATGGCCGGTTGCTCTTGAATAGAGGTTGAGTTTCTCTCTGATGTTTCCTAGACGGGACATATAAGCTCGTCTCGGAGAGATTTGTACCTCTCCCTCTGCCGGCTGTAGCTTTCTTTGTAATAAGTCATTCTTGCCTCAACACCGAGAAGTTTCACCTCTCCCTTTATATATGTCATCGCGTCCTCTAGATTGAATCATTGTCTGTATCAAGCAAAGATGATTGTTAGTCAAAATTCAATGTTCAAACATACACAGGAGATATGAAAGTATACACCAAAAAACACAGTGAGGTTCACAGTTAAATCATGTTTGCAGGATAAGGATCTATAGTCCGCACAACTTTTTTGCGGCCACAGATGAGGCCTTGCGAACCGCATAATTTTGTTTTGCAACCTAAAAAGTGATGTGATGTCCGCACAATTTCCCTTGCACCCGCATCTCTGAAACCCAAAATATGACAACTTTTTGATGACAAAGAATTGCCTGATGTGCGGCCGCACCTTATTTTTTGCGGTCAGCACAATTGGACCTACGGCCGTACATTTGAATCCAAAAGTGTAGAATCTCTGATGATAGTAAGAGGGTTGTTTTACGGTAGTAATGGGAAATCTGTGGTCCTCACATTTTATCTTGTGGTCACAGATCTCTTCTTAACCAATGATGCCCTACAATCAATTTTTGCGGAGCGTACAAATTCAAGTGTGGCCGCAAAATTAAAAAGTTACGAGCAGTTCAGTTATTTCATTCTAGGTTTTGCTATTTCATGCATAATTCAACGTGGAATCATTATAGAAGCATGAAAATATGTTGACCCGGTACCAATAGAGCATGTGTTAGTTAACCCATTAAAGATTCACCCCAACATGGATACACAATTGAATTTTCATGACAAATGGCCTAAAAATCTACAAATAAAAAGAAAAGGATTAACAAGAAATTGAATCATAACAGATGAATGAGTGTGACGAGTGACTGAGCAAAGATGTTGTGTGTTGACAAATAGATTCACCAAGGAATTTCAAGAGAGTATTGTTTTTGTGCTTGGATAGGGAAAAAATGTAACCGTTGCCTCTATTCCCCTATTTATACTACTTGGTTTACTAAGGGAAGGAAGGGCGAGTGTGGCCGCACAATTTCATGTGCAGTACGCTCTCTATTACCTGGTGACATTAACTCAGGATCTTGTCTGCAGTCCGTATAATTTTGTGTGCGGCAACAGATTTTATTTTCCTACCGCAGATTTCCTTTTGCGGTTGCACATTGACCTTTTCTCTAACAGACTAAACTTTAGAGAGTTGACATTTTCCATCTTTCATTTGTGCAGTGTAAGATAATTGTGTGGCTGCATTGCACTCTTGTTGCAGCAACAATAAATAATTGGTCCGCACAAATCAACTGCGGTATGTGATTTTGTATCACTTAGCCAGATTTTTGTCCACAATTCCTGTAAGTCACACTCAGCCCTGTAACACACTTCACATCAATTAGAACAAAAATAACACCTAAATATCAAAGAAAAAAGAAGAGATACATGGTTGCCTCTCAAGAAGCGTCTGATTTAACATTACAACACGATGCAGAATACCATCAATTGAAATGAATGACCGCCACGACTTGGCTATCTCCATCTTTTCCCAAGTAGTGCTTCACCTGGTGACAATTGACTCGGAATACTTTATTGTTTCTGTTCTGCAAGTATAATGCACCAAAAGGTGTCACACCGACAATTTCAAAGGGACCACTCCTTTTGGACTTTAGCTTCTCGGGAAACATCCTCAACTTTGAGTTAAATAACAATACAAAATCACGCAGATTGAACTCTTAGTTCCAAATGTATTTGTCATGAAGGTATTTTGTATTTTCTTTGTAGATGGACAAACTTGTGTAGGCATGGTATCATAACTCTTCCAATTCATTCAAATGTGCAACTCTCAAGTTCGCGGCTACATTCCAATCGAGATTCAACCTCTTTAGAGTCCAGATGGCCTTGTGCTCAAGTTCCACCGTAAGGTGACAAGCTTTCCCGAACACTAACTAGTATGGCGACATTTCGATAGGTGTTTTGTAAGCCATCTTGTAAGCCCATAAGGCATCATCAAGCTCATCCGTTCGATTAACATTCACTATTTTGGACAAAATACTCTTTATCTCCCGGTTGGAAACATTCACTTGACCGCTAGCTTATGGATGATAGGGAGTCGTGACTTTATGAGTAACACCATACTTGCTAAGTAAAGTGTCAAAAGACCAGCTGCAAAAATGTGACCCCCCCATCAATTATAATAGCTCGCGGTGTGACAAACCTTATGAAAATATTCTTATTCAAGAACGCCACCACACTTCTGCCTCATTGTCGGGTAGAGCAACGGCCTCAACCCATTTAGACACATAATTCATCGCGACCAAGATGTAGGTGTTTCCACAAGAACTCACAAAAGGACCCATGAAGTCAATACTCCACACATCACTATTTTAGAGAACCTATCTACTGCAACAAATTTACTATCCTTACCATACCTTGTTCTAGGCAAATCTAACACAAAATTCATAAAAATATCAATCCAAGGTGAAGTAGGAACAGTTAATTGCGTGTAAAGACCATGAGGTAACACTTTAGATTTAGCTTATTTACATTCCAAACATTGTGCACACACTCTTTCAACATCTTTTCTCATGACAGGCCAAAAGAAATTTTCAGCAAGTATGTCTAGTGTCTTTGGGACTCCAAAGTGGTCCATAAGGCCTCCAAAATGTGCTTCCCTTACAAATACTTCACGTAAGAGCAAATAGGAATACACAACTTATTTATCTTAAAAAGAAACCCATATTAACCTCTCAAAAGGACCCAACTTACAATCTGCAAAAATCTTGCCAAAATCAACATTATTAGCATAAAGTCCCTTGATTTGATCAAAACCCATCAATTTAGAAGTCAGAGTAGAAACTAAGACATACCTTCTTGAAAGTGCATCAGCAACAACATTATCTTTCCCTTGTTTGTAAGAAATTACATACAGAAAAGTTTTAGTGAATTTAACTCACTTAGAATGCCTCCTACTACGCTTATCTTGAATCTTCAAGTACTTCAAGGATCCATGGTCAATTTTAATGACAAACTCTCTTGGCCACAAGTAATGTTACCATGTGGATAAAGCCCTTACCAAAGCATATAGCTCTTTGTCATAAGTGGAATATTTCAATGTAGCTCCACTCAACTTCTCACTAAAGTAAGCAATAGGTTTAGAATCTTGCATCAAAACAACACCTATTCCTTTGCCAGAAGCATCACATTCAATTTCAAAAGATTTAGAAAAATCAGGCAATTGTAACAAATGAGCAGAACATAACTTTTCTTTCAATAAGTTAAAAGCATGATCTCATTCTTTTCCCCGTGTAAAAATCTTATCCTTTTTAATAACTTCAGTTAAAGGAGAAGCAATGGTGCTAAAGTCTCTCACAAAGCTACTCTAAAAACTTGCAAGTCCATGAAAACTCCTAACTTCAGTTATACTCTTAGGTTTAGCCATTCCTTTATTGCTTTGATTTTCTCTTCATCAACCTCAACTTCTTTAGAACTAACTACAAAACTCAAGAAAATCACACGATCCACACAAAAAGTACACTATTTAAGATTAGCAAATAAAACTTGCTTTCTAAGAACTTCAAAAACTTGTTTTAGGTGTTCTACATGCTCCTCTAAAGTGTTAAAAAAAATCAAGATATCATCAAAGTACACCACAATAATTTTTCCATGACAATCCTTTAAAATATGATTCATTAATGTCATGAAAGTGCTGGGTACATTAGTCAAGCCAAAAGGCATAACTAACCACTCATAAAGCCCATATTTGGTCTTAAACGCAGTTTTCCATTCATCTCCAGGATTCATTCAAATCTGATGGTAACCACTTTTTAGATCAACTTTAGAAAAGATTTTGGATCCATGTAATTGATCCAACATGTCATCAAGACGAGGAATAGGATGGCGATACTTTACCGTTATCTTGTTGATTGCTCTACAGTCCGTGAACATCCTCCAAGCTCCATCCTTTTTGGGTACCAATAGGATGGGAACAGAGCAAATGCTCATGCTCTCTCTCACAAAGCCTTTCTCAAGCAACTCCTCAACTTTCCATTGAAGCTCTTTTGTCTCTTCTGGATTACTCCTATAAGCAGGACTATTTGGGATTTGTAATCCAGGCACAAAATCAATTTTATGCTCAATGCCACGTAAAGGTGGAAATCCATTAGGAATATCTTCAGGAAACACATCTTCAAAATCCTACAAAAGAGAAGAAATACTACTTGGCAAAGAAGAAGTTAGTAACTCAAAATTAATCAAAGCTTCTTTGTAAGTAAGTAGTATTATGGGAAACCCTCTTTTCTTGCATTTAAATACTCTTTAGCCTTTATATAAAAACTCTCTTTTTCCATTCCTTAGCCTCTTTCCCCTCACCAACACATTCTATTTTTTCACTCAAACCCCTTTTTATCTTTTCTCTCAAGTTGCTACCCTCTCTCTCTTTCTCTCGTCCATCTATCTTTTTTTCTAATTCTTGGCCACCTTTCTTTTCTTTTCCCTCAAGCTCACTTTTTATCCCTCCCATTGGTTTTTCCATTGTTTCCCTGAATCTCTTCTGATCTTCAAACACCTGAGATGGAGATAAAGGTGCAAGAGTAAATTTCCTGCCATTAAGCTCAAGAGAATGTTTATTCTTCCTTCCATCATGAAAAACACTCCTATCATACTGCCAAGGACGACCCAGTAAGATATGACAAGCTTGCATAGGGATTATGTCACAAAGAATATCATCCTCATATCGACCAACATTGAATAAAAGCATGCATTATTTGTTTACCTTTAGTTCACCACTATCATTTAAGCATTGGAGTCTATAGGGAGTAGGGTGTTTCATGCATGCAAGTCCCAGTTTTTCCACAAAGTATGAACTCACCATATTAGAACAACTACCACTATCAATGATCATAGAACACATTTTCCCTTTTATCCGACACCTAGTATGAAATATATTCTCCCTTTTTTCTTCGCCATTGCTTCCCAAATTGATTGTCAGAACCCTCCTAACTACCCCAATCATTCCATCATTAAAAGGTAGTTCTACTTCATCTTCATCTTTACTCACACCTCTCTACTATTCCTCACATTTATTACTCTCATATTCTCCACTCGTAATCTTCCTAGCCACCATAATCATACCAGAATGAGGCAGTTCTACATTGTCTTCATCACTCACATCTTTCTTTTCTTCTTCTCCCTCACTTTTTTCACTCTCATATCCCTCATCTTCTCTAACAATGATGTTTCTTTTACTTGGAAATTTATGCATCATATGTCCCCTTCCTTTACATTTATGACATTGAATAGAACTAGAAGGTGTAGAAGGGTTAGGGTTAAATGTTTTACCTCCCTCTTTGTTCTCAAATTTTCCTTTACCATTGTCTTCTTAAGGTCTAGAAGAACCCTGCATCTCTTGATTCGGCCATGGCTTCTTGGATATGGTGTTTGACTGACCTTTCCACGAGCTAGTTTGATTTCTTTTATTTTGCTTTTCTACCTTTACAGACAAATGAAATAACTCATCTGTTGTTAAATATTGTTGTAATTCTATTTCATCAGTTATTTCCTTGTTTAAACTATTTAAAACCTAGTCATTATAGCCTCTTCTTTCTCCATAAAGTTATCTTGGACCATAGCCTTAAAGTATTCATCTACAGACAAGGACCCTTGCTTCAATGTTTGAAGACGTTGTTGTAGCTCTCTTTAAAAGTGTGATGGCACAAATCTTTCCTCATCACTCTCTTCATCTCAACCCAAGTAACAATTGGTGCTTGTCCTTCTTATAATCTATCCCTAGTAAGCTTTTTCCACCAAATAGCAGCATAGTTAGAAAACTCAACAATAGCAAGTTTAACCTTCTTACCTTCAGAGTAGTTGTGACAGTCAAAGATGGCTTCAACCTTTCTCTCCCAGTCAAGATACAAGGCAGGATCCCTTGTTCCCTTGAAAGATGAAATCTTCATCTTTATACTACTTATGTTGTCATATTCTACTATACCTTTTTGTCTCATCCTATCTCTTCCTACCCTATCAGAATCATTATCATTAAAGTCATGTATAAGTTTTTCTTGATTTACAATGGGAGCAAGGGTTACATTTCTCCTAGCTTGGGACCTAACATTATTTTCCCTCCTAAGTTCAGCTATTGTATCATTTTGCTCAGCAATGGTGTCCCTCATTTCTTGGATTTGCAAATTCTACCTTTCGAATTGTTGATGCATAGCTTGTAAGGTGAAATCATTTCTTGCTTTGACTTAGGCTTCTTGGAGAACCCTTTGTTCATCCTCACTATCTGTACGCAACATCTTAAAAGAAATAATTAAATTGTATCCCACAAATTGACTTTTCCCTCAATTGTTCTCACACACACTTGCCTTTTTCCTCTCGAGATAACTTTTGAACAAAATACTTTATAGATTTATAGTTAAACCCAGTTCATATGAAGTTCTTAGGAGTAAAATATAGATTTGTGGGGAGCGAATGAAAGAAGAACCAAGCCCTAGAATGAAAGAAGAACCAAATCCTAGAACTAGTAGGCTCGGTTGAAACAAGATACGAACAAAAAGGAAAGGACTATATATTTAGATTAGAAAGAGTAAGAAAAATTGAATATCTTTAAAATCTAGGATCCCCTCTTCTTGTTTACTTTCTTAATTTTTGGAAACAAATTAATTACAAAAGAAATTTCTTGGAGAGCAAGCAATTCTTTTCTCTTATTTAACTGATTTTCGTGTTTTTTTTTTGCTTTTTTTTTCAAGTTACTATTCATGATGCTACAATACTTTTTCTTTTTTTCCTCTTAGTATTCAAGAAATCTCAAGAATTATCAAGAATGAAATCATGATAGAACTGCTCTGATACCACTTGATAACAGCAAGGTCGAGAATCCAAACTAGAGTAAGAATTTAAGAAGTAAATGCGAAAGCAATAACAATAAGAAATTGAACGACTAGAATTAAAGTGCAGAAAATAAAGGATATGGGAAAATTCAGGGAAAGAATTCCAAGAGCGTAAGTTCTATAGCCTTGACAAGATTCAAGCAACAACGTTTTGATTTATTGAAGAAATCAATTGCCTTTACTTAAGAACATATCAAAAATAATAGATTCGGATATTGACCGCTTTACGAGTAACTTGAGACAACAATTAATAACTAGTATTAATCGCCTTCCAAGAATATCACAAAGGAATCAATGATATCACCATAAAGAAGTTATCTTAATACCTTGAACTATGAACTGGTAAAGGTTGAAAGATAAATCTCAAAGCATAAGTAACAAAGGTTCAAAAGAACTCTAAAAGTATAATATTATTGATCAATAATGAAGTACCACAATGAATGAAAAGAACTCCTATTTATCGGAGTAAAAAGTCCTTAAAACTAGATAGGGTGGCTACCAAGGAAAACCCTAACATGGAGGCTAAGCTAAATACTAGAAAACCTAATAAAAACTAATAAAAATAAGAGGGTGGGCAGCCAAATCCCTTTGGGGCAGATTTAAGCCTTAAAACTACTAGTTTGGGCCACTAGTTTGGACTCCAATTGGGCTCCTTTTGAAACACCCCTTTTTGGACCTCTTTTAAGCTCATTTTAAGTTCTTTTGGGTGCCTTTTTGGTAGACTTCAAGGGCTGATGTTGGGGCCCAATCTTCCTCCTCTTGCACTTCAATTTTGGCCATCAAATAATTGTAAAACTTGGACTATTCATCTCCTTTGGGCTTGAGCTCTTCCTCTTAAATTAAAAGCTTCTTTATTTACCATTGAAGTCCAGCAACCTTAGTCTGCAACTCTTTAGCTTGCGATCTTATAAATGGCCTTCTTGGAGCTTCCAAAACTCTATCTTTGTCCTTGATGCTATCATAATATTTATCCCTTCAAGGCTTGGAGTGCCTATCGTTGTGGTACTCATATCTGATTGTACAATTTTATAGTGCACCATCTGGGTATCTCACAATGAGGTCAATATGTTAGCATATTTGTAAAGTACTTCTGAAACATCAACTAATGCAAACAATCAATTCACCATTTTGGGTTACTCTAACCCTAGCCGGATCCTAATATCACGTCCTTCTCTTAAACTGCACATGTTAGCCCCCCTAGGGCATAACTGAGATGGATGTGGATGATTGTACATACCTTTGTTACTGTTGAAGGTAACTCAAAATTCTTATAACTCTTTTCCTGAATTGTAAATAATGATCGTCTTCACTAACTGGGTACCTCGTACCCTTCTTCATCTTGCTTTTTTTACTTGTTGACATTTGTATATATCTTTTTAATATCTCATTGTCTTTCACCATTGGGTTGGATAGATATTCTTGCCTTAAGGCTCCTTATCAAGAAGCTTGCACGTCTTAGTACACACATGTTTTGCTGAAGACCTCACATTTATCCATTATAGGAATGATGCAAATTCGAGTTCCTCTAACTCAACGCTTCTGGATATAGTTATAGTTGTATTACGAATATATTAGAATTTAGGAATTTGAATTCTTATAAGTGAGCTCTACCACACGATCTAGAGTAAGAAGAAAGAGTGACAGTCCTAAATGCCCTGTAGCCTCCTGCTTATAAGTGTGGTGCACAACACACCCATAAAAAAAGACTCTACTGCACATGGTTTGTGGATTCCTTAGAACAAAAATGCTCTGATACCACTTTTGTCATGACCCAAGTCGATGGGCCGTGACGGGCACCTAGTGCCTTACTCAACCGAGTACCAACGTTACGTATATTTATCATTACATAAATATAGGTAGATGGTCCAGAAGGGCCGTATAGGATAACAATAATAAAACATGAGGGAACGCTCGACATAAAATGACCCAACCTGATATATTGGCTTATACATATGATGTACGGGCATATAAGGCCAATATGATCATTTGTAAACTCAAAAAATAGGCCAAAAAGGCCATACAAGTATCCGTATACATGACATCTATCTACAAGCTACTAAGAGTACATAAGTAACATAAAGGTCGGGAATGGGCCCCACTATACCAATCAATACATGTCTTAGTTATACTGACCAAATAAGCAACTCCGGAGGAAAATAGAGCGCACCAACACTTTCCGCTGAGGTGATAGCCTACTTGGAGATCTCCACCTGTCTATCGGGACCTGCGAGCATGAAATGCAGCATCCCCAAGCAAAAAGTATGTCAATACAAACAATATACCAAGTAAGTAATAAAAATCAGTAAATAATAGACATGAGAGAAACATGGAATAAAAGACTCGAAATGTAAGTCTGAATAACTCTGTGAATCATTAATATGTATAATTCCATGCATGTGCGTATAAATATCACGTCGGGCATAGGTACATGTGTTCATAACATCATCAAGCCTCTGAGGGCATCCCATTATATCATCTCGGCCACTATGGGCAAAATCATCAACATATACCAGCTGATCAGGTGGTGGTGCGTATATAACGTCGTAACCTTTTCCCATATCACATATACATATTCATACATATATATACGCATATATAATGCCATCTGATCATGGGTCAATGTACATGTATAAATGAATGCAATGCATGAGAAGTACGTCAGTAAAATCTTTCGAAACGTCATAAGACCATTATGCCTCTGATTAATGTCATGGAATAGACTTTATCAACTTACGTATTTTCTGAGACCCATGAATAGATGATAGAATAATAAGACATATGGGGAATCAAGAATATAAGCATCTCTAGCATTCTATAACTAGAGTCATTTATGTAAGTTTTGCATTTGCTCGTTTTGTTTGTATCGTATGGATCATGCCATAACGAAAGAAGGGTTAGCCTTAACATACCTTAGCCGATTCTCTTGACAATCCTTTTAACACACGTCGATTGCGATTACACGTAAAAGGTGGATCAAAGTAAGAAAAAATCCATATGATATTCTTGAGAAAGATTGCACCGTACTCCCTTACCAAATCCCACGCTTTGGTATATGACTCTCACGTTCTTAAGAATGGATATGTGACTCACATTCTAAAGACTTACAATGGCTTTCCTTTGTTAAATGGATATGTGATCTCACGTTTAAGAATGCAAAATCTCTCATCTCTAATTTAGAAGAGTCTTATCTTTGGATTGGTGTGGGCCCCAATTCATGTGGTGGTTTAACCACATAATCCTTTAGTTATCCATTCTCCACGATAAACCACCAATCATCTTAATCAATTATTATTATCCCACTAAAATCAATAATTACCTAATTATTCACATAATTAAGAATTATTTCAAATTACTTATAATACTATTCACTTTTAACAAATCTTATACATCTTACTATCATGGTCATGTGGTACCTTAAATGACACTAGTCCATAAATATGGTGTATTGTAGCTTGGACCGTATTTATCTCAAAATGTCAAACTTCAACAAAATTCCATTTCTTTGATTTGCTTACCCTCTCACCTTCACGAATTTACTTATCACTTGTTTGAAATAGCATAATTCTTATAATCTCATTTCCGAACTTATGTTGATTAACTTACGATGAAACTTTAGCATACGAAAATGATGTAACATCTCATTTCCGAGCTTCCATCAATTTACTTATGGCATACTTTCACGTATGAAAATATGGGGTGTAACAGAACACTAGAATAAAGTAAAAGACTGATTGCATATATTGAAAATTTATTCAGATGCCTTTATAAATGAGGAAGGGGTCCATATATAAGGATACACAATTATAATAGTTTCCCTACTTAATTCAGGCTTCTAAATGACATTAATTGTCTCGATTGCCCGTTACTATATTTTATTGTAACGATTAAGGCATCTCCAACCAAAATGGGGAAATCAACTTACTCCAACCATTCCCCCATTTTTTTCCCTAAAAGAGAATATTTTTTTTATATTGTTTTCTCTCATCTATATTATATTATTATCTTTCATTTTAATTTTTTTAATTTCCATTAAACAAATTCCACCTTTTATTTTTATTAATTTGTAATTTCCATTAAAATAATTCTATAAAACTTTAACTAATATAGTTTGTAATCAATTATTATAGATTAACTAATAATTCAAATAAAAGTGAAATCATTGCAATACAAGATTAATTAAATACATATTATATAACGATAAAATTTATTCGAAATACATAAATATTCAATTTCAATCTGTAGTATTCTCTCATAAATGATCTATTAATGCATTACGAAGTGCAAAATGAGCATCGTCGTCCTTAATTCTTCAATGTCGAGCTAAAAATTCTTGAAATCGTTGATTTTCATCTACTGCCATTTCTACTTTTGGAGGTAGACCTTCCAAATCATCTTGAATTGGTGCATTAAGATCATACTCATTCTTGTTTATCATGTTGTGCAGTATAATACATGTAGTCATTATATCATGTCGCATTTCCTTTTGCCAAAAACGCGATGGTCCTGCAACAATTGCAAAACATTGTTGCAAAACTCCGAATGAACGTTCAACATCTTTTTGACATGATTCTTGTTTCATCGCAAAATATTTCTTCTTTGCCAAACGTGGCTCATGAATAGTTTGCACAAGGGTTGATCATTTTGGATATATACCGTCATCTGAATAATAACCCTTATTATATTCTTATCTTTGAATAACATAATGGGCGGGAGGAGCAGTACCTGCAGCAAGATCAAAAAACAAATGTGATAACACTAAAATATTAATGTCATTATTGGTGCCGGGCATGCCATATCCAAATGTCATAATCAGCCACACCTTCAAGAATAATTGTTGGGGATCCACTATGACCTGCATATTATCCAGCGCATGTTGTTGGACAAATTTTCGATTTCCAATGCATGCAGTCTAAACTGCCTAGCATTCCTGGAAAGCCACAATGTCCACTGATGTGCAGAAGCCTTGCAACATCGCTAGGTGTTGGTGATCTCAAATACTGCTCGCCAAAAACCTCTACGACAGCTCGACAAAATCTCTTCAGGCTCTTAATAGCAGTCGACTCTCCTATTTTCACATAATGTGTAAAGATATTTCATTGTAAAGATAAAATAGGATAAGGATAAAATCCATCAGATGGTTGAGATTAGAACGAAATCCACTCGTCGGCTAAGATCAAAATAAAATATATCCTCTTCTCACCTACTAAATTATTGTGTCTACTAAAATCTCTATATATTGAGGTGTGATAATAGGCAAAATCTGAGTGATTTAACCATTATTTGTGCTTCCATTTAATTATATTACAATAACATAATGTATGAAATTGATGAAAAATAGGCATTTAATTTGTGATTCTTATATTTTGCAGAAAAAGGAGCCTATATCAACGCTTAGAAATGTTATGGAATGATTCAGGAGCAAAAACAATCCTTCGAAGTTGAGTTCGTACAATCAAGAAACAAGAAAAGGTTGAAAAATCCTCGCTGACGCGCGAAGTTCCTTCTTCGCGCGAAACTTCGCGCGAATAAAATGTCGAAACAGTATCAGACGCACGAAGAAATGCGCGAAGTTATTTCTTCGCGCGTTACTTCGCGCGTTTCTATCCGGGAAACAAACATTATGGAAGGGTAAAATTGGAAACTTACAGATTTCCACTCAAAATTAATTAATGCAACCTTCTATTATGGAGGAAGATCATATTTTATGGACATTATTGAGAGAGAGTGGAATATTACTATTGATTCTAGAGAGAAGATTTTGAGAGGGAGGAAGCCATTGAAGTCTCTTGGAGCTAAGGAAGGAATTGAAGA